>JAKOGI010000532.1:200000-480000 GCA_029747015.1 Carnegiea gigantea | reverse complement strand
CACACTTGTTCGCTATGGCAATTCGACCATCAGGAGCTTAACTGGAATTTGTTCTATTTGCATTATAGTTTTTAGGAGCTCATAATTTCTAATCACATGAAATGAAGATCATGTATCAGATACCCACTTGCTATTACCTAATAGCTTTTCATAACCACTCTTAGGAGTCTCACTGAGGCTGAGGAGGTGCTAAACTTGCTCATATGTGAATCTTGCTATGATTGTGTTGGACTCATTGGTTGACACTGCTTGTTCTACTGTCTTTGCTGCAACTACAGGTAGGCGACCTCTCTATTTGACCCTTGTCCTTAGCCTCTAGTTGCACGTCTAACACAACTTCATGCTGCATACCCTCAGCCTCTTCCTCAAGTACCGCATCCTCCTGGGTAACGAATGACTTAAAAACAGTTGGCCTCTTCATGTCTATATCGCCCACGGTGCTTACATGTCGGTTTCTCAGCCGGTGCTGGATGGGTCTTCATGGCAAAGGCGGTAATTACATCACCTCTATCTTCTCTTCTTTACAAGAGATGCTTATGGTTCTCTTTCTATTTTACTATGTTGAATACTTTGTCAATAGAAGGAAGATGATCGAGGGTAAGAATTTGGCTCCCAATGTTTGGATGTAGATCATCATTTAGTCCCATAAGAAATTGGAGTATCTTTTCTTCCTCCATCATCTTGATTGATTTGTTTTAATTTTGCATTCAAACTTCCCACAATTACATTGAGGGAATTTGACATAATTATCTAGTTCAATCCAAACACCCATTAATTTTGAGAAAAATTCCACAACAAGAAGTCCTCCATGTTTGTAGCTAGCAACATCTATTTAGTTGATGTATTTTTAGGGCGTTGGCTACAACATATTGCCTCTTTAAATTTTGCTACATACCTTTGGTCGTTTCTACGTATGCAAATCTTGTTATCAACTTTAGACCGATCATATTGATCAACCATGAAGATACCATGGAATTTACCATCATCTAGGCTTATAGTTCAACTTTACCGTTTTCATTTATTGGCAATGACTTTTGTAGGTTCCATCACTAAAACTCAACTTGTTCTTTGACAAGAGTGTTGTTGTAATAGCTTTTCCCCACAAATCATAATTTTTGCTATCAAAGATTACAATTGTAATTAACATGTCTTGTCCTTTGAATGGATGCAAGAAATAAGGTGAATTAGGTTCAATAACAAATTTCTTATTACCACCAGCCATGATGTTTCATGACTGATTTTGTTGCATTTGTTTTTTTAAGGGAAGAATGAGTCTCTCAACAAAGCTCTGATATCATAAAGGATTTTAATGAGAATTGGCAATTGATAACCCATATTCCCCCTGTCTTTTCACTAAAAAATTACAAGAGTATATATACATGACTAAACTCTAACGTACTTGTCATGATATCCTATATTAGGAAATGCAACTTTAACATAGATTAGAAAAGCTAACAATATATCCTAATGGTGATAATATCTTTGCTAATATATCCTAATGACAGCAATGAATTTGCTAAATATAGTCATATCTTAATACTTATCCATCATTTTATATTCCTCTAGTCTTTTGATATGGGATAAGCCAGGGATGTTACATTCTCTACCCAATTTAAAGAGCTAATGACCTCAACAAGCCCTGGATGGTCCCTTGTGATGGCAATTATGGTAATAGCATTGATCATTGACCATGGTTTTCTTTGTGTGGGTGCAGAATGGGTCCACAACTACCTAATTCAAGGTTTGCTTTGATAATATCTATTATGTTCCAACCAAGGGTCCAACTGTTAAACAATTTATCGACAGCCTAGCCTCATAGGCCTTTTAGCTTGTAGACTTGCTCTTTACAACTTGTTGTCCTCGCTTAGTTTGAAGGGAAAGCTCTTGTTGTTGTAGTAGTAGGTCCATTATATCATTTATAAACCATGTCATGTTCCCTAATCTTTTGATGCGGGAGGGGGAATGTTACAACTATCTTGCACAAATAAGCACCTGGTTAGAAAAGTTTGCCATGTTGTGTTGGATGCCCAATAATATGAGAAGAATGGGAGCTAGAATTCAACTCATAACATTTATGCCAAGACCCACATGACGTAAATTGTTACTATTGGTACCAACATTGGTTTTGGCCCTTAGTTAACTAATAGTTTGTCCACTATCTATGAGCACCAGTTTTTTTTTTTTTCCAGCCCATATCTCTAAAGAGTACTAATAACTTTAAATATTTTACCAACTAAACTAATTGGACGCATACACATCATGGCCAAACTAATATCTAACTTAATGACTTATATTTGTCCTTCAGAATGCTGTTATGAATTATTCATATGAGTTTTGATTTTGAGAATGAGCTTTAATGTCTACCATATTATTTGAACTTTACCAATTTGAATTTAGATTTATTTACTTCAATGTGAAAGTGTTATGAAAAGGATATCTATCCATCCATCTGTCTATCTATATAACCATACTTAAAAAGGAGTGAACTCATGATAAACTGATATCTAGCATGCGGAATGGGCAATACATGACATGAATGAAAAAGATAAGGGGGTGTTTGGTCACATCAGTTGTTTAGCAAAAAAGAGCTGTTTGAAAAGACTTTAGTTATTTTAATCAAGTTAAACAGGTGAAGAAGTATTTGGCAAACAAAATTTAGATTAGAAAGTAGCCCAATCCAATCAACAAATTTTAGAATTCTACTAAATAATTATACGTGTATATTCTTTTTATTTACTTATTTAATTTGATTTAGATGGCGCCATCTAGAAAAGGAGGTAAAGAAAACAACCAAGAAGTTGAAGAGACTGGTTGTGCAAGTTGATCTAAGGAGAATATTCTCATCTTTCATGAACTTTGTACGGAGCTTGTTGACAAGAGTATGGGTAAGAATGGTGAGACAATAGCTCAAAGGATACGTGAGAAATACATAGTGGTGGAGTTTCAAAAGAAAACTAATTTAACATGATCTATAGAACAACTAAAGCTAAATATGATGTGTTGAAGGATAGATGGGCTTTGTAGAATAAGTTAAAAGGGAAAGAAACTGGTTTAGGATGGGATCATGAAAAGGGAAATATTGCAGCTAGTGATGAATGGTGGTTGAAGAAGATTGAGGTTAGTTTTTCTTCTTCTTTTTTTTAAAATTAGCTTAACAATTTTGTTGATATAATCTAGTAACGTATGTTCTTTTTTGTTTTATTTTGTTTTATAAAAGATGCCAAGTTTAAATGATGTCAAGATAAAGGAATTGACCTTGAGAGTAAAATGGACGAACTATTTGGAGGCCATGTAGCTAGGGAAGGCCATGTAGCCGGTGGAAGAAGATGTAGATTCAGTGTATGTCCCTTCCCAACCTCATACTGAAAATATTATAAATCAGCCTTTCAATATTGAGAATAATGACACAAGCATTTTAGGTCCTAGGGTTGGTGCATAGAAAGAGTTGTGGCATGATGACTTCTTTTTATCTACTCCTCCACCTGTTTCTAAAGGGGTTGATGGAGGTGGAAATGGAAAAGGTAAAAGAAAATTTGAGAACTTTTCGTAAAATCCTAATAAAAGTGCAGACACTAATGGTCCAAGAAAAATGGGGCCGACAACCGTGATGCATGAGAAACTTGATGCCATATTGGAAGTTATCATTTCAGAGAAAAAAACAAGAGAGGTTAAGAGAGAGGAAATAATGATTGAAACACTTGAAAGAAGGGAAGAAAGGCAAAGGAAGGAGATGAACAACTAAAATGTAAGTGTCGATCCTGATGCATTAGCCAAGATATGTCCCTTGCCTCACGTCGATTCTATACATTTGATGTTTATCTTTGCTTGTGAATTGGTGGAAGATTTACAAATAAGGATGATCTTATTTGGTTTGCCAAATGATAATTCAATAGCTCAACGACTAACTTACTTATATGAAAAGTATGGCAATAAATGAATGTGGTCATGTCTTTAGTCTTCTAGTAGATTTAGTTATCAGCTTAACTTGATCAGTATACTTGGTTAACTACTTTGTATGATTACAATCGTTGTAGGCCGCATTTTGTGAACTTCCAAGTTAGTTGAAAGTATGATACTTGCAGGCTTAATTTTGTGAACTTCCAAGTGGTTGGAAGTATGATGGTTGTAAGCTTATTATGATTGTAGCGCCTAATTTTGTGAATTCTTGAGCTAGTTGGAATTATGATTCTAGTTATATGCATATATTTGTATTAATATTATGATTGTATTTCTTTTTCTTCTCAATTACAAATTATGTGTAGCTAAATAAATAAAGATGTGAACTTTAAATTGCAGGTATGGTTTATGAAGATATGCAATAGAGATATGTGCAAAACAATAGGCATAATATTGAACTTAACGATAATGGTAATAGTAGAAGTGATGATAGTAGCGCGGGGGCGATAGTGGTGATGATGATGGGTATGATGCTATACTAGATGTAATGGCTTATTCAATTTGTCATGTTATTAACTATTTATTGTAACATATATACAAGGATCCTTGTATGACTTCACATATGACCTACAAGAAATGGGTGAATGAATTGTTGTACGGTTATGAAAAACAGTGTTTTGACATGTTTAGAATGATCATTGCACTTTTAGACAATTATGTATGAATTTGGAAAACAAATATGGATTACAACCTTCAGATAGGATGTCAATTTTGGAGAAAGTGGGCTTATTTGTATATGTTCCTAGTAAAGGTGTGTCAAACAGAGATGCACAAGAGCGCTTTTAACATTCTGGTTAAACAATTAGTAGAGTTTTTAGAGAAGTTTTGGATGCAATGGATGACTTTTATGAGGATATACTGAACCCGAGAGATCCTGAATTCAAGGATATCCCACTGAAAATTGCAAATGATAATCTATATATGCCTTATTTTAAGGTAAGACTATGTTCAATATCCATCTTTCTATTTTGCATTGGATAATGTGTGATAGTTATTTATAAATATTTTGTATTAGGATTGTACTGGAGCTTTGGATGGAACACATATTGCAGTTACTGTTCTTGGAGACAACCAAATACATTATAGAGGGTGAAAAAGGGATACCAACTATTAATGTTTTAGCAATATGTGATTTTGATTTACAATTCATATATATCTTAACTGCTTGGGAGAGATCAACGTACGATTCACGCGTCTTGGTATCTACAATGAGTAATCCAAGACTCAAATTCCAATGCCACCTCCAGGTAGTAGTTTACATTTTTTTTTCCATTTTTCTTCATTTATATAATGAAATTGATCTTAGTAACATTCTTTTAATTTGCATCAAGGAAAATCCAGATTGACAAGGAATCTTAACACCATATTCAAAAATAAGATATCATCAATTAGAGTTCGGAAGTGCAGTTCCTTGAGGTTATAAGGAAATCTTTAATCGATTCCATTCTTTTTTTAGAAGTTACATCAGGAGGGCTTTTGGTGTTCTGAATGCTCAATGGAAAATATTATGTGATATGCCCCGATATTCAATCAAAGATCAAAATCGGGCCATATTGGCAACATTTGCATTGCATAATTATATCAGGAGTATAGTTTGTGGTCCAAATTTTGCAGTCATAGATGAAGACCCTAATTTATTCCTCCTGATTCACTTCTAGATATAGTCGACAATCTCACAGTTGATAGTGTTGAAAGATCAAGAGTGCAAGAAATGTCAACTATTCATAACAGTATAGCTTCAAGTTTGCTGGCACCTAAACAGCGTATAATATTATAAATTAATTTTTCCCACTTATTTGATTGAGAGTTTCTTTTTATAGTTGAATGTAATTTATATGTTTGATACTTGCGCTTTAGGTGATTTGGTTGCCCTCTCTCCGTTACTCCTCTCCCCCGGTTGTTTGGAATATGAGCTTTTAGTTTATGCATGTTATTAGTGATGTTTTAAATTATGTTTTATTTAAGTTGAATTCAATGAAGATCAAATCATTTGAAATTCATGCATATTTCAATTCATAACAAAAACATAGATTTAGGTTCATATAAATTTCAATTTATAAAAAAGAATATGATAATAGCAAAAGAAAGTTATAAGACGTAGGCATCACATACGTCAATAAAAATTGGAAATAAAAAAAAATTAACTAATGAACACAAATTATTTACATTAGTAAGAAAATAAAGTTTCAAGTATGAAGTTAATTTGAACATGAGACGTAAATTTAACTCTTTTTTAAAACCAAAAAGATGACCAATTAATTAAAAAAACATATTGAATTAAAAAGTATTTTAGAAAAAGGGCATTAATGGAATATTACCAAATATGTCTACCAAAAATAGCTAATTTTATCAAATATTTTTTCTAGAAATATCTAATTCAAATAGCTAATAACTAGCAGTTAAGACAAGCAGTTAACAACTATTTACCAAACAGGCCAAAGTCTTATATATTGCACACCGTAGTAGTAATTATGATTCAAAATTAATTATTTTTTATTTTTAATTACTTTTTAGTTGTTATCTCTTGACTTACCTTTGACTGAAACGTTTACAAATTTAAAGGGTAATGGTGCACTTTTATGTATTAAATGTTACGAGATAAAATATTTTACTATTCCTTGGGTGTACAGTACTAACTTTTTGTTGACTGATGTTTAAGATTAAAATTTTAAAGGTACATTACATTCCTTATAAGCCTAATTATATTGATGTCAAAAAAAAATAAAACCAATCCTTTTAAACACATTCCAGTTAAATTTAGTACAAAACACTAACATGATTTTTTTTGGGATAAAAAATTAACACTCACATCCTATTGTCATTCTACACTAGGTAGATCCCGTACTTAGTACGGTCATGAGTTAATACACATTTTAAAAATGTATTAAAAATATAAATAAGTAAAAACCTTTGTTTAATTGAAGCCGTTTAGTCATCTTCAAAAAACAGATAAAATGTAAGGAAAAGATTGGAATATGATAACTTACCAAACAAAAAAAGGAGGCAAAAAATTCGGTTCTATTATTTAATTAGAAATAATAATTAGTTAAAATTTAAGAAAGAACAATAGAGATATTTGTTCCATTTTTAAAATATAAGAAAAATCTTTTCTTTTTTTATTTGGGAATAAAATTACTTTACATACAATTCGATTTTTACACTTCAATTCAACATTGGTAATGACTTTCAATGCACTGTATTAGCTTAAAAGTCAATGTACTAATTAGTAACCCTTGAATTGTCAATTTACTTTATTACATAAAAGAGAACCAATGATAATTACATGATTTAGTATATTACATTGATGAATAAATGTTGAATTTAATAATATGACTAAGATCAATTATTAGGTGTCACAAAATCACATTTTTTATTTAAAAATTAAGCGATCAATGATAACATGACAAATGTCATCACCATGTTAACTCATTCAGTTTTATATGATATATATGATTTTACTTTATCTTGTATGTTTATGTTGTCATTATAATTTTTGTTTTAATAAATATGTCTGTGGTATTTTGTAAATATTCTTTTAAAGTGTTTTCGGATTGAATATTCATCTAAATATTTTTGTTTAGTCTTGGAAAGATCGTGTACAGGAATCTTAATCGTTTTGGATTAGGGCATCTTTTGACCGCTAAATTTCTGATATTATTTTTTGATTTTTCTAACTTAAAATTAATTAAAATATTTAGTTTTATTTAATGGTATTTTCTATTTTGACGAATTATGAATGTCAGCATAAATAGAATCACAATAGTTGGCCATTAATTTGAATGTCATTCGTTATACATTAAGTATAATAGAGTGTCCTCTCTTTTCTCAATAATTTCAATTACACCTGAAAATTAAAAGCAAGTAAAAAGCTTCTCCAAGTACACATTAATTTTTTGTAACTTTAATTTATGGCCAGAACTTTATACTAATTAGAAATCGATTGAGAGGGGTTTGGTTGAGGGGAAAATGATTTTCCTAGAAAATAGTTTTCCAATTTTCCGTTGTTTGGCACAATAAAGGATGGAAAACTATTTTCCAAAATAATTTTCCCTCCAATGGAGGAAAATGATTTCCTCTTTGAGAGGGTATTAAATTGATTTTCGTCCTTCAACTCTTTGATAATATAATCAGTTGAAATTTTGGAGCAAAATTCGATTTCAGCAGTTTCGATCGAAACTTGACTATTCAATGGAAAAGATTAAAATAAACTCATATCTAAATTTTGAGTTGAAATTCTTTCATTTGGTTAACATTTATCTCTACCGTGACAATTTAATCGACATTTAGTTGACTCGCCACTAAAACAATTTTTACGGTTTGGATTGAAACTTGTTCATCAGATAGAAAGCATTAAAATAGGATCAAGTTCATATTTTGAGCTTGATATTCTTTCATTTGGTCAACATTTTTTTCCATAATGACAATTCAATCGATATTTTTTCTACTTGAACAATGCAGTCAATATTTTTTACCACTAGAATGGTTTTAACAGTTTGAATCAAAACTTGATCATCAGATAGGAAAGATTAAAATAGACTCAAATCCATGTTTCGAGCACGATATTCCTTCATTTGGCCAATATTTGTCTCTGCTATGACAATTCAATCGATATTTTTAAACGATTCAATTGATGCTTTTCGTCACTAAAACAACTTCAACGGTTTAGATCAAAACTTGATTATATGAGAATAAGCATTAAAAAAAACAACTCAAATATGAACTTGAAGCTCAAACTTCCTTCATTTTGTTAACATTTGTCTCTACTACAACCATTCAGTCAATATTTTTTGTCACTTAAACAATTTAGTTGATGTTTTCTAAAAATGATTTATCTTGTACCAAACAATGGAAAATGTCACTTGAAAATCAATTTTACTTGGAAAAATATTTTCCATAGAAAATGATTTTCTGGAAAAACCATTTTTCTTCCAATCAGATACTACATATACGTAAAAGAAGGGCAACAAGTTGGACCATGGCTTGCTAGATTAGCTAGAAATCAGTGTGTGTTTTTCCCTTTCTTTTTTCTTTTCCGCACTTTGCTTTTGATTCTATTACGATGCCCCTTTTTTCTGGCTCTTTGATTTGGAACGAATATAGGTATTACATAAGTCATTTCTTCTATGTCATCTTCTCTCTCCTCATGTTGCTTGGCATAGAGTTGTTTGACTTCATTAGTAGTATTTTAGATTTTGATTTCATAGAATAAATTTCCTGGCAACTCTTAAATCTGTTTTAGTAACATGCGATGAGAAGTTAATAAGTATTTAACTTTGTTGGTCAATGTGCATAGGAGGTCGCCTCTTCCATAGACATCGCCAAACAAATCGGAACCAAACAACCCGAACCCATCCCTGACCTGGCATATGAAATATGCTCATCTGAAAGTGGACCCGAAACCTGAATTGACCTGAGCCACAATTTTTTACAAAGATGCTTAATTTTGCATAATAAACTTATTGGACCCAAAATCAGGTGACCTGAAGTCGACTCAAACTGGAATTCACCTGATCTAAACTGAACCAACTCGAAATGTCACTTAACCTTAAATATGACCCGATGCAAACTTAACGCAACCCGTACTTGAGCTGAATGACCCATTTCCAGGTCTACTCTTGCCGTTTCCTTTAAATAACCCATTTTCTCTCATCTTTACTTTGCAAGCAAAACATTAGTATTTCAAAATCTTACACTTAATTTTATATTTTTGCAGTTCATTTTCTAGAACTATGCAAGCAACTATTTCATGATCATCTATTTTAAGTTCTAGGCTATTATTTATAATGAGTTAAATTGTTTTAGTGGATAGAAACATAAAAAAGAAATGATACAAGTCTATTGAAGTATCAGTTTAAAACTGGTATATTAACTTATGCGTAACTATCCAATTTAGTTGACTAAAATTAAACAAGAACGCCGAGGATTCTTGATAAGTGCTTAACATATATATTATTTTAGAGTTATTTTCCTCCATTTTTAGGAAAAATGATGTGCTTTATGTTATAGTTTATACTCTTTTTTTCTGGTTTATGCTTGGGTATGGTTATTTGATGTGTTTTGTAGGATTTTGAACCAATTAACCCCGCATTTAACCCTCATTTAGATGTATTTTGACTCATCACAGATGTCTCTAAGTTGCTATGCTCGTGGAAGAAAGGAAGAACAGAAGAATGACAAGCCAAAGAGCACCATGTTCAGCCCATGGTGGAAGCATAATGGCTAATCTCTTCGTTTTCCCTCATCGTGTGGCTGAGATTGCTGGGTTTTCCTATAAAGGGCCATTTTTGCAGCAGAAAGACAATTATCCATCATCTCCATACTCCTTTCGACTCTACTTAGATTAGGACTTAGATTAGAGGAAGAGCAAGTCAAAGGTGAAGATTACAAGGATTACGGATCAGGTTTGCAATGACGGTTCAAGCGCACATCAGCTGAGCAATTCCTGTCTCTTCTCTTCTCTTTTCTGTTTATGTTTTTATGCTTTTAGATTATTATTGATGTTTATTATATTTTGAATTGTTAATCTTGGAATTGAGTTGAGTTGTTGTGATTGAATCAATTCTTGTTTTGGTCTAAAAGCGTTTTGGATTTGTTACTTGTTTTAGACGTATGGTGAAGAACGGAAAGGTGACACTAGATATTGGAAAACTAAAATTCGACTTAAATGAGTGAGATCTTGAGAAGACTCACTGTTTAAGAAACCCCTAGATTTGATAATCACATTCTTAATGATCTTAGATTAATCAAAAATCCTTGAGAAATGGTAGTTGATTAGATTTAAGAATTTCATTCCGCCTTGAAAGAGGGTTGATAAATTGATTATCGATTTTGGAATTACTCATCTAAAGAAAAGGTGCTTGATACATTTTTGACTTGGAAAATTGCTTGGTTCGATTAAATTTCTTGATTGATTATCCATTAGATTAGATACTAGATTAATTTAGTTTCAATATCAAACTTGGATTCGCTTAGCATATCTTGAGGGATTATAACCGAATAGTTTTACCTAGTCTCTGTGGGACCGACCTTGATTTGCTACAACGCCAGTGTACGCTTGTGGACCTATCAAGTTTTTTGATGCCGTTGCCGGGGACTAGCATCGAGTATTAGGTTTTTTCTGATAGGTTTGACTAAGCATTTTATTTTTCTTTAAAATAAATTCAAAAAATTTTGAAAATTAACCCAAAAAAATATTGAGAAACAACAATGGTAATTTTTCATTTCCCCCAGTTTGAGCATGAATTATTTTGGAGGTATTTTAAGCGTTTAAATGTCTTGTTTGCTTGATGTGGTTATTGTGTGAGTAAATGGGAAATTCTAGATATTGTTGATGAGGGTGTGAATAGTAAAATCTATATTCTTTTAGAGTATTGGGACTTTCATGGTAAAAATGTTGATGATGCATGGTATTTGCTTGAATGGATTGCTTGGGATTTACTTGAATTTGAGAAGGCTAATTGTGTTTCTAAATATTCATTTCCTGATCCTTGTGCATTTTATGCTAGATCTTATTATGCTTCTTTTTAGTGTGATTTGTATAGCTCTTCTGACCATGAAACTAATTCGTGTCCTTATTATGCATGCTATGCTCAACCTAACTTTGCATGACCTATGGACAATGCTGATGTTGTCCTATCCTTATATGATTCATCCTTCCCTTTAGCTCATTGTACAGGACTCGAGGCGGCGGAACCTTTTCGATTTGATGCTAGGTTTGGTGTTGCTGATGTATATTTTAAGTCAAAAGATACTTTTCATGAGGTGCATTATCTAGATAAGACTCCTTTAGAGAGGTCGCGTGACGTGTCTATGCATGAAGAGCCTCCTAGCCTTGGTTTTGATAATAATGTTCTCTGTAATCCTTCTTATCATTCCCATACTTCACCTCTTTGTTCACTACCCTCTCAGTCCCCTAAGTATTATCTTGATCAGCCCATTAATAATTTCTTGATTTTTGATGCTAATGTTGATTTGGGCTATGTGGGCAAAATGTTTAATGTGCTTGGTGGGAATGTTGATAATTTTATTTCCCCAAGTTACTTTAGTGGGTATAATGCCTCACTTGACCCATCTTGCGTGTGCCTAAGAGACTTGCCTAAAAAAATCATGTGGTCTAAATTCTTTAACCCTTCCTATGATTTTTTCTATGGCCATTGATCTAGTTAAAGGATACCTATACTCTTTAGTGTGGTTTTCATTATTGCCTCTTACCTTTTATTTTCTAAATTATGGTCTCAGGAGTTTGATAAGCTCCTACGTACTTTAACAGTATCTACTTTCATAGGCCGAGTCTTGACATCATGATGGAGTGGGTGATCCTCCATGTGCCCTAGTTATTACGAGGCCGCATAGCTTATGTGCACTCTGCACCTAACCTGATGAAATTGTTTTCTTTTGTTCCCTTTCTCTAAGTTGCCTTACTTTGAATAATAATGCTTTATTTAAGTATAGGGGGAGGGTAGCTTCTCTATTTTCTATTTCGATTAATAGTTTGCATACATATTAGAGCATATAGTTTTCGATTTCTTTTTATTTGCATTAGTGTGTTGCATTTAGTTAATTTTTAGGTTTGCATATAGGATTGCATATAGGGATGGTGTGGATTGGTTTGAGATTCCCTCTAATGATAATTCTTTAGGCATGATAGCTTTCATGCGCTTGAGTAACTTTTGATGTGTAATCCCTCTTTGGTGCTACAACTTTTTGAAGGTCTTGTGAATATTTCTTATTTGACCCTTGTCTTGTTTGAGAACTAAGTTGGCCCCTAGAGTCTTTAGCACTAATGTTTGTACACGGAGTCATTCTATGAGCTTAATGAGACTTTGGTAGATATCCCGTGGGATTTTGAGCCTTATTTGGACTCATCATTATATTTAGTCTCATGCTTCTTGCATGTGTGTGACTCTTCTGTGTTGCATACCTAGAACGTGCCTAGACTCTTATTCAAAACTACATTAGCATGTGCATAGTTGAGGATGTAATAGAGACATTTCTTTCTTTGGTCATTTTAGCCACATAGCCAAATAGCCTACCCTTATACTACATGTTTATTTCCTTTGCTAGCCCCTTTGAGCTTATATCCATGTTTGTTGGGATCCCTTCATATTAGCCCTTGGCCAAATATATATTCTAACCTTTAAGTCAAATCTATGGAGCATCACTTTAAGTATGTAGTGGGTAGTTTTGGGGATAATTAAGTTTAAGGTGGCTATGGTATATTGGTTTGTTGAGGGATTGATGATATTGAGTATTTGCTTTGGTTCCCTCTTGTTTGGGTTGTAAATATATATATATATATATATATATAGATATATATTATATATAATAATATATATATATATATATATAGATATAGATATATATATATATTAGGTTGTGAGTTGATACTTCATGATACTATGCCTTTCAGTAATTGCAATTTTTATTTCATTTCCCCAAAAAAAAACCAAAAAAATAAAAGCAGAAAAAAATCATTTCAGAAACAAAGAAAAAAATCCAAAAAAAGGGGAAAAAAGCGAAAAAAAGAATGAATAAATAATTGGCATTGGATATGTAAGTTGCTTGTATTCCTTTCTTTGTCAACTCATTTCCTACATGATTCATGGGGTATGTTCATTGTATTTTTGGAGTTTGGAGTGTTGGTGAACTTATTGGTTAATTGGTGCTTTGATTGGTTGCTCCCTAGTCACTTGGCTAAGTAGCTCCGCATTGTCCCAAATACATTTGTCCACTCCTTTTCCTTAACCCTTTTAGCCCATGTTACAACCCTACCAAAGTCCTCTTGATTGTCTTGTGCATATTGCATTTTTGGTGGTGGAGAATTTAAGAGTCTTTGCAAGTATATGGTAGATTGCATCTTTGGAATGAATCTTGAATGAACCTATGTTATATTTTAAACACATGAGCGGGAGTGACTCACATTTCCCAGAAGTGAGGTTCTACTAGTCCATTTGGCTATAATCAATTCCATGTGCTTGCATGACATGCTTTGTGGTTCTTTGGGAGTGATCAAGTTTGATATTGAACTTATGGTCTTATATTTTTTCAAAAACCTTCTCTTCCTCCTGATTTTGAAACGTCTTTTACAATAGTTGGGGTTACCGTTGATTGGCATTCTTATTTGTGATATGCTATGGCTTGCTTACTTTAAGGAGGTTGTTCTGTTTTGAGTCCTAGATGCATCTCCCTTGTTGATTTTATCTAGTGTTTGCTTGAGGACAAGCAACAGTTTAAGCATGGGGAAGTTTGATAAGTGCTTAATGTATATATTATTTTAGGGTCATTTTCCTCCATTTTTAGGAAAAATTATGTGCTTTATGTTATAGTTTACACCCTTTTTCCTGTTTTATGCTTGGGTATGGTTGTTTGATATGTTTTGCAGGATTTTGAACATTTGACCCAGCATTCGACCCTCATTTAGATGTATTTTGACTCACCACGGATGTCCCTAAGTTTCTATGCTCATAGAAGAAAGGAAGAATAGAAGAATGACAAGCCAGAGAGCACCACGGTCAGCTCGTGGTGGAAGCATAATGGCTAATCTCTTCGTTGTTCCTTATCGTGTGGCTGAGCTTGCTGGGTTTTCTTATAAATAGGGCCATTTTCACAACAGAAAGACAATTATCCATCATCTCCATACTCCTTTCCACTCTACTTAGATTAGGACTTAGGTTAGAGGAAGAGCAAGTTAAAGGTGAAGATGGCAAGGATTCCGAATCAGGTTTGCAATGACAATTCAAGCGCTTATCGGCTGAGCAATTTCTCTCCCTTCTCTTCTCTTTTCAATTTATGTTTTTATGCTTTTAGATTATTATCGATGTTTATGTTATGTTTTGGATTGTTGATCTTGGAATTGAGTTGAGTTGTTGTGATTGGATCAATTCTCGTTTTGATCTAATAGCGTTTTGGATTCGTTGGGTTTATTCTATTGAATCTTAGATGTTGATTTGCAAATAGGAAACTTGATCAATTTCTTGCTTGTTTTAGATATATGGTGAAGAACTGAAAGGTAACGCTAGATATTGGAGAGCTAAAATTCGACTTAAGTGAGTGAGATCTTGAGAAAGACTCACCATCTAAGAAACTCCTAGATTTGATAATCGCATTCTTAATGATCTTAGATTAGTCAAAAATCCTTAAGAAATGGTTAACTAGATTTAAGAATTTCATTCCGCCTTGAAAGAGGCACTTGATTATTTGCATACTAAAACTTGCCCACAAAAGAAAAGACGTCTCATATATTAGACCATTCTTAAATAGTAGTAAATAAATAATTATGGTACATATATAAAAGAATTTAAAATAATTTAATGAAAAAAGCAAAAGAAACAATGGTAACTCAAAAAATAATTATTCTGTAATGCAATACCAATTCTATATATTAAAGTCACCCAATGTCATATAGTCATTACTATTTACTAATAAAATTTTTTCTCAAAACATATACATCGTTTAACAATGAAATACTGGACAAATGAAATAAAAAAGTGACTTCAAATTAAGAATGAAGAAAATGTTGTTACAATAAAAAAAAATCTAGCAAAGCGTTTAACTTTTGATAATTAAATAATCTGACACATCAATTTATTTTTACTATTTGAAAAGAAACGATCTATTGTGTTATTAATATATTTAAAAAAAAGGTTCACTTATGTCCTTGCATCGCAATGGTATAACCCTAGTAATCAATAAATTTCATATAATCGATAAACTATATAATCGATAAACTTTATATAATCGATAAATTTCATATAATCGATAAACTTTAGTTCAGTACGACTAATATATATATCTATGGTATCATTCAATTTACGCTACAATTTCTTCAGATCACTGATAATCAGTTCAAATTCAACCTGAACGAACTATAATCAATAAACTTCATCGAAATTAACAATAGATAGGAGGAAGAGGAAACGCACCTCGAATTCAAGCTAAGAGATCCGTTTTAGGGCTTGATTTGGGTTGGCTCGGTGTGGGCTCCATCCACTAATCACCGGTCTTCTGCTGAACCGCCGCCGCCGGCGAGCCGTGGAGGAGCCACCGAGACACTGCCGGCGACCTCGCCCCCCTCAATCTCTTTCTCCCTCTCTCGCCGGCTGCTGCTCTCTCTCGCTGGCCAGTCGAGGGACGACCGGGGTGTGGGACGGCCCCGCGCACGTCGGCCGGTCGCCGGCTGCCCACCTCCCCTCCCTCTCTCTATCCCAGCGTGTGTGTGTGTAGGGGTCGTGGGGTCGAAGAGCCCCCCCACTTCGCGATGCTTCTGCCCGAAAAGAAGGGGCTTCGGCCCTTTTCAATTTTTTTTTTTTGTTTTTTTTTTGTCCATTGATAGAAACACCAACCCGCTGTATCATAAATCCAATTTCCCGGCCTCCACATCTTAAACAGTAACCAGTAATATAATCATCGGTCGGTTTATTCGTCTTTTGATTATATTAAGCTTCGATTCAATAAATTGCAAGATTATTTCCAAGGTTCGACATAAGTGAATGAGATCTTGAGAAAGACTCACCATCTAAGAAACTCCTAGATTTGATAATCGCATTCTTAATGATCTTAGATTAGTCAAAAATCCTTAAGAAATGGTTAACTAGATTTAAGAATTTCATTCCGCCTTGAAAGAGGGGTTTGATAAATCGATTATCAATTTTGGAATTACCTATCTAAAGAAGAGGCACTTGATTATTTGAGTTGGAAAATTGCTTGGTTTGATTAAATTCCTTGATTGATTATTCATTAGATTAGATATTGGATTAATTTAGTTTCAATATCAAACTTGGATTCACTTAGCATATCTTGAGGGATTATAATCCAGTAGTTTCACCAAGTCTCTGTGGGATCAATTTTGATTTGCTACAACGCCACCGTGCGCTTGCGGGCCTATCAATTCTACCATCCCATGATCCTATCCACCTTTCATATATCTTTTCATTATTTTTGTTTCTCATAGAACGTTTTCTTTTATTAGACCTTTTTGTCCTCATGTGAATGTCTCTAAGTACCCTCTCCTAATATGTAGTGCTATTTTTCATCTTTGGAGCATTTCTATCAATTTAGTTTCACATCATTCTGGGAGCTTGAATTGATTATTGATTGATTGTTGTATGCATTTGCAATAGACATTAATTCTTTGAATTAGAATTCTGATGGCAAGTAGATCTTTCAATAAGAGGATTAAATAAGTTTTGTTAATCTCTTTATTAGACTTTATGTATCATGAAATAGCGAGTTAGCAGAAGAGAAGTACTCGCAAGTGTTTCAATTAGTTTTCTCAATTGAAAGATTATTTATAATTTTAGTTAAAGATTATTCATTATTATATTTTCTAGGATTATACCCTTACGATGCAAGGACATAAATGAATTTTTTTTAAATATATTAATAACATAATAGATCGTTTCTTTTCAAATAGTAAAAATAAATTGATGTATCAGATTATTTAATTATCAAAAGTTGAGCGCTTTGCTAGATTTTTTTTTTTTTTATTGTAACAACATTTTCTTCTTCTTAATTTGAAGTCACTTTTTATTTCATTTGTCCAGTATTTTATTGTTAAACGATGTATATTTTTTGAGAAATTTTATTACTAAATAGTAATGACTATATGACATTGGGTGACTTTAATATATAGAATTGGTATTGCATTATAGAATAATTGTTTTTTGAGTTACCATTGTTTCTTTTACTTTTTTCATTAAATTATTTTAAAATCTTTTTATATATGTACCATAATTATTTATTTACTACTATTTAAGAATTGTCTAATATATGAGACGTCTTTTCTTTTGTGGGCAAGTTTTAGTAGGTAAATAGATCGACTTTTTTATTTATCTTAATTTAATAAAAAATATATTATCTTCTTATTAATGACTACATAAGATATTTGAAAAATGCATGCAAGAATGTTGGCCAATTGTTGTTTTAAGTTCAATTAAATATAAATAAGCAATAAAAATGCATCAATTTTAAAAGTAGCAATAATTTCAGAACAACGTAATTATTATTTTTTTGGGTTATTATTATTTATTTTATTTTTTGCCTTTTAAATCACTTAAAATTCTTTTTGTTTTCATAGTATAATTATTTATTTACTATTTTCTTGTCAAAATTCTCTAATATCTGTAACATCTAGTTTTATGGACAAACTTTATGGGCCACCTCTTTAATTTATTAATGCAATGAATATTTTATTATAGTATATTAATAAACATATAAGATATACAAAAAGTTATTTTTTAAAATAAATATAGCATTGCATTAGTTAAACCATAAATGGGCATTTATGGTACTAATTAATTCTAGTGGCATTACACGTGGCATCCTAGGTGGCATGACACATGACACTCATGCATTGATTCCATCCAACTTTTAATATATGTATATGATATATGATGATTGTAAATATCATATGACATTCACTTATTACATTCATCCTTTATTCTACTACCACCACCACCACCACCACCACCACCACTACTACTACTAATAATAATAGCAATAATAGAAAAAAATTCCCTCTTAGTTTACTAATGATAGTCAAAGTGGGGGTGTCCCTTTCTACCAACATGTAAGTTCATGCAAAAATCAAATATCAATTTCAATTTGTATATAGTAGTCCTTGGAGTACCTACTCCAAGGCCAAAAAACAAAAAGAAAAGAGAGTATCCGTCATCACTAATATTTAAAAGACGATGATCCAACTTTTAAATCATTTCCTCTTTTTTACTATCTTCTCACTTTCTCCCTCTATCATTTCTCTCTCTGTCTCCATGATTCTTCTTCGATTCTATTTTAATCCTCAAATCCGCTATGTACCTTTGATTTGGCAATAAATCTACTCAATTTGATTGGATAATAGCATCACAAGACCTAAATTGGGGATGAATTCGTCAGATCGTTGAAGAAGTATTCCAATCTTCATTCTGGCTTCAATCGACATGTATTTAACTCTTTCGTTGTATTTATCAATGTGATTCGAATTGATGGGCTCGATACTTTTCTCTAGGTATTTGAATTGAATTGATGAACATGTACTATTTGAATTTGTTCAATTCAAAACTTGTGAGAAATTTAGGTTTTCTACTGACTTCTTTATTTATATTTGCTTTCTCTAATGTGTAATTCACTTTTGTGATTTTTATTTTTTCAAATTCTAAAAAGTTCTATATGAATGCTAACTTATTATTGGAGATTGTTAAAGGTTGAAAAAGAAAAAAAAAAAACCCATACATAATGTTTTAGGTCTGATCTACTCTATATCGAAGAATGTGATCTGATGTTGTCTTTGACATATTTGTCTTGTATATTGATGAATCTATATTTTTTTATAGGTACAAATTATCAATTATTAAATGTGGTATTCTTAGTTGAAGAATATGTCAGAGAACACATGCTTGATTATGATGAATTTGTGTAAAAAATTGGATATATTTTTTTATGATGAATATGTGTTTATCCTTCCTCATGAACTTGGATTTATATCTTATACTATGTCAAAATAATAGTATTAATCATTGCTAATAAAAATGTGTTTCTTATTGTTGAATACAAGATTTTCAAGTATTCATCTAGTTATTATGAATTTCGGTAATATATTGAATACATTTCATTTATGATTAATCAATTTGTTGCAAAAATTATTTTCCATATTCTCACAATTTACTGTGTATGTTATTTTTTTCAGTGATAAATATGCCAAAATTGCAAGATGAATATTTACTTGTCATTGATGAACCCCTATTCATTATGCTAAATATGTTGTATCTGCTAATGAACAAGACTTTTTATAATGTATGTATGTCATATACTGATAAGTATGTTTTTCCATTAAATTCAATCAATTTATTAATAATATTTTTTTATGGATGCTAAACGTGCTAGTAGGCCAACCGTAATAAAGTTTTTCAAAGAAAAGGAAATCAAGCTATTGAAATTTATTGATGAATTTAAAGAAAGGGCTATTGTACATAGTGAACAATGGAAGAACTAAGCAACAAAAATTGGTGCGAGCTCCTAGAAGATTGATTTATGTACATGCAGAGAATGACCATGAATATTTGCAGAAATATGATGAATATTTACATACACAGATTTTTTTTGAAATTCATTAGTAATGTTACAAAATTCATCAAAAATAATAAGTTTATCTCAAGATACATATGTAAATTACTTGATGTACTCGATTCTTTATCTATGTATTCATTGCATGAAAAAATGAATAATTATGTTGGGAGATTTTTAAGCAAATTATAGAAATATGTTTTGGGTCAACATATTCATCACACTTATATTAAATTTATTAGTCGGCATTGATAATTTTGAGCATACTGCAAACGAAAAGGCGTAATTAAATAATGAAATTTTAATTCGATATTTTGGAGTAAAAACTGTCTATAAGTATATAAACTCATCAATGTTGTTGCAAAATTCATCAAAATACAAAATTTCATCAATTTGTTAACATTAGCTTAAAAGTCAATTTGTTACTAAAGCACAACTAAACTTGAAAAAATAAAGCGCACGTAAGTAATTACAATTTTATTCAAATTATTTTGCTACATGTTGTAACTTTTCACAAGTGTACGATTTATCATTATAATACCTAAGGGTTTGTCCATAGGGATGGAGAATGAAATTATGTCACTAACTTACTATATGGACATCAGAGGACTACCAGAATAACAAGTGAATGAAAATACAAGTTGACTAAGCATACTAAAAATAATCTAACTACTACGAATCAATGGAAAATGCTAACAAAAATAGTCTTCATTATAATCACTATAACAAAAATCAAGTCACCCTTAAAACTGAGAAAACCTACTCAAAAGTCAAGACACACATAGCCACTACTCCAGTAAACACGCTCAAAACTATAAACTTTAGCTAAAGAGAATTGATAAAGAGAACTTGTATCTTTTGCATCCTTGTTAGTACTACAGCAACCGAAAGAGCCAATTGATGCTAATCTTTACAATCAAACTCTGAACCCAAGACCCAGAATCATGTTTAACCCTAATTGATAAAATCGAAATTAGACAAATGGAAATATCAACAATATCCAAGCAACTCACAAGAACGAATCAGTTAACTAATTGGTGAAATTTAGAAGAATTTTACCTAGGAAGAGAAAAGGGAGCGAAGATGATCGAAAACCTAGGTCACAATTCATGCCACCAGACAATTGAGCTAGGGAGAACCAAGGGCAACAACCATATTCAAACATCAAAGTAGGTCTAGAACTACAAATCAGAACAGGGGAGTGATTATATAGCACAATATATGGATCAATACCCAGCAAATCCAACTCAAAAATTGAAAATCTAACTTGAATTGAACAAAGTTAAATATTAGTTACATAGATTTCAGGGAATGAAATTTGAACTTGAAACTCAAGAAAACAAAGAGATTAAACCCAACCTACTCGTTACTGACCCTCAATTGACCTTTTGGGGCCCAATATATGCAACTTTGAGTCCTAGTTCTTCATTGCTTCAATTAATCATGAATTAAATCCAACCGACACTTGCAACTGTCAAATGAGGTGCTTGAATGAGATCTTCAATGCCCAATTGATGAGAGAAGAGATGATGATGAAAGAGATGAATGGCTGGAGATTAATGATAGCGAATGTAGGAGGAGAGAGATTGAGAAGAGAAATTAAGTAGAGGTGCAAGGCATTGATTATGGGTTGGTTGGAGGAAAAAGATTAAGCGCAAGGGGGTTGCTCTTTACTGGCATCCAAAAAGAGAGAATTAAAATGGGGGGTTTCTAGGAGGTAAAAAGAGGAAAGAGATGGCGAGGGGGAGGGGGAGCATGGTCACAAGCACGGCACATAAAAGAGGATTGGAGGAGGCAAGCGCAGGTCACATGTGCAACACATGACACAGAGAGGGAGACTCGGTTGGTTGTTTGCGCCATGGATGAGATTTGAAAGATAGGCCGCTTTGTTTTTCTTTTTTTTCCCTGTTTGACCAAAATATTTTCTTCTATCTCTTTTGCTAAGCAACTTATCCATTCTTTTTGAATTTTCACAATTCTTACAAAGTAAACAAAGCCCATATTAAAATCCTAATTTAATAATTTATGTTGAGCAAATATTAGATAATAAAGTGAATAAAAGTGTAAGAATTTCATGTTGAATAATACCCCCCATACCTAAATTTTACTTGTCCTTAGGTAAAATTTTAAAAAAATCCTAAAAAAAGAAAAATAGGGAAAGAGAAATCTAATTTTACTTTCGTAGGAATTACGGTTATACTTAACACGTATAATATGCCCTTTAAACCCCTCGATTATCCCTAGTGGATGATTAAGATCTGGTGAGGGTTTCCAAAAGATATAGCCACAAAATCTAAAAAAGAAAAAGAAAATAGAAATCCAAAAATCTTGTTGGTTTTTTTCCCAAAAATTCATATATATATATATATATATATATATATAATATATATATATAATATGTGTTTGTGTGTGTGTGTATATATATATATATATATATTATATATATATATATATAATATATATATATATATATATATATGTATGTATGTATATGTATATGTATAATATCTATATGTACATATATATATATATATATATATATATATATATATATATAATATAATATATATATATATATATGTATGTATGTATGTATATTATATAATATGTATATATATATATATATATATATATATATATAGGGGGAAAATACATATATTTTCCAATCAACCACATCACTCAAGTAACTTAGGAATTTGATCACACATGAATACAATGTACACATCATGAAGTTCTTAGCCCTTATTGATGGCATCCATGCCCCATCTTTTACCTTGCTTAAGAAATATGAACAACCATGACTGGTGGAACCTTACTTTAGGGATCATGTGGAACACTCCTGCGTATATGTTTATCATATGACAAGGTTCACTCAATTAATCTTCCAATCATATAGACTACCATAAGCTTGCTAGCACTCACAATTCCCTACCACTTAGATGCAAAATGCAACATGATGATCAAGAGGACATTACAAAGGTTGTAACAAGGCTACAAGTTAAGGGCTAGAGAGGGAAAATTGATTTACGAAATGAGGAGCTAAAAGTCAAGTGACTCAAGAGCAACCAAACACTTCCACCAAGTGTACCACACTACATGCACCGTCCCAAACAACTACAAAAATATAAGTATACACCTCAAAATTAACCATTGGAAATGAATTGAAGTAGTCAAAACCCAGGATATGCAACAATCATGCCAAACACCCTTATTCATAGTATTTTCTCTCTTTCTTTTAAGATTTTCAATTTTTTTTCATTTTTTCTTTCGTCCCTTTTTTTTTTGAAATAAGCAAATGACTGGCATAGATGAACATAACATAGCTCAACTTCCAAGTAGTCACATTAAAAAATAACCCATACTATCAAGATGGGAAATCTCATAACCAAGTCAACTACCTCCTTATCCACACTATAAGATCCAAAATTAGCCACCAAAGTATATCAACACCCAAAGGCTACCTAACATCCAAGTTTAAGGTGTTGCTCTACTAGAATTGGCTTGGTTAATAGGAAATGCATTTGGGCATGGGCAAAATGAAATCGCCCACTACAAATGAAAAAATCCAAAAGTTCAAAGGGCTAACAAGGGGTAAAACATTTAACTTGAGGTGGCAATTTGGTTTATGTGGTTCACAAAATAAATTAATGCCTCTATTATATTACCATAATGAACAATAATTTTAAAGAGAACCACAGCAAGTTCTAGAGGTGTAATCATGGAGAGGCACATAAGGAAGGCAATATGAGAATAAAATGATGAATTAATCTTTAAGGCTCAAATTCTCAAAGATTATCTACTAAAGTCAAGACAACATGCTATAAAATGTCGCGGATTAGGATGGGACATAGGACATCACACTTTGGATTAAGTTCTATACATACATCCTACTTATGCAACCTAACCACCGGGCTACAATTGAACGTAGTCAGTTATAATAGCATACAATCCCTAGAAAAAAAAAATCCTTTTAGCTTTTTTTTAATCAAATTTTTTATTTTCTTTTTGTTTTTTTTTTTATTTTGTTGTGAAGCAAGGGCTCCCATCCATACACCTAAATCACGCAATTTTCTTTTTGGGAGTGAAAGGAAATCTTTTGTAAGTCTATTGGAACTAGCCTATTTGTGAATAGTGATACCGACAAAGGTAAGTCTACTTACATTTAGATCTCCCCAGACCCCACATAAGTGGGACCCACACTAGGAGTCATTACTGTTGTTGTCGTCATTATTGGAGTGAAAGGAAATATAAAAACTAAAATGAAAACATATATGCAAAGAGAAAAGAAGACTAAAAAAGAAAGAAAAATGATAAGATTCTAAACCCAAAAAGAAAATAATAAAATAAAATAAAGCAACAAATATATATACAAAAGAAAATAAAATAAAAAAAGAAGATAGAGAGAAACAATTATACTAGGTAAGGTGCACAAGCACACCTAAGCTATAGCCTTTTAAAATCAGTTTTAAAAGAAGCTTATGGAGCAATCATAACCCATTAGCATGCGTTGTAGCTTATCAATCAAGCAGAACAACTTTTAATCACATGTAAATAGTAAAAATCAGATAGTGGGAGTCAGAAAGAGTACATCCTCCATATCAATGCAATATAATTAAGGGCCCGTTCCAACTTATAAAATTGTTGGGCTCACTTATGAAATAAATCGGCATACTCAAATTAGTTAGCAAGTGGTCATCAGTCTAGAAACTTTACCATCATGAACGGACTATCTAGGCAAATAAGTGGGTCTTAAGTCCTCAAGTCTCTTAGTGTCGATGTATTCAAGAGTCTAGTCTAGAACAGAATTCTTAATCACATAAGCCTCAAACTCTACAAAGCCAGACTTGGAGGGCTCAAAGAGATGGTTAATTGTGATGGAGTCAAAAGGAAAAGACTCATATTCAACACAAAAACCCATTTCAAGACTTACATTTTAATTTAAGCCACATAAAAATGACGCATCAACAACAACACCACCACCTTCTAGTGTGGATACTGCTTTCGTAAGGTCTGGGGAGATCCAGATGTAGGCAATCTTACCTCAATAGGCATGCCTGCCCGTAGAGGGGCTGGTTCCAAGATATCCACAAAATAAGATTTTGTGAAAACATTTTATAGAAGAAGGATTTTGTGAAAACACTTCATGGAGCAAAACTAAGGAAAAGCAGTAGAAAAATGAACTAAGAAGTACTAATAAATCAGGTGACAGTAACTATGTAAATATAAGTAGAACATAGCAGAGGAAGATACTATACCTTAGCCAACAGAGGCAGGCAAACAATGTCTCTTCCCAAATGCATGTACTACCTGCACACAAACACGACATATGAAAAAACCATAATTAAACCTATACTACTATAATCGAGAGACAACTATTAGGCTAACTCTCTATGATATAAGATCTTAATTCTATCCTATCATAGTCTCTTATCCTGAGCCATATCCTCCGTCAACCCTACAACTTTCAAGTCCTCTCTAATCACCTCGTCCAAACTCTTCTTTAGTCGTCCTCTCTCTCATTTTACCTTCGGGAATGTTAGTCCTCTCATATCTCCTCATTGGAATGTCCACACTCCTTTTACCATGGCCTAACCATCTGAGTCTTGTTTCTCTTATCTCATTTTCGATGGAAGCCACTTTAACTAAGTCTCTAATTGCTCTATTACTAATTCTATCCATTTTTGTATAACCACACATCTATCTAATCACTCTCATCTCTGCTACTATTAACCTTTGAAACTGTATCTTTTTTATAGGCCAACACTCTAATCCATATAAAATAGCAGGTCTAACTACTATGCGATAAACTTTACCTTTTAATTCTATAGGCATCCTCTTATCACACAGTACACCTGAAGTATACTTCCATAGCCTACCGGCTTTTATGCACTAGTTAATATCCTTATCAATATCCTCTTTGTGTTGAATGATCGAGCTTAGATAATTAAAATTCTCGACCTTTGGTATCATCATCCCCTCAATGGTGAGTTCTCCCCTCACATCTTTTCTTCCACTAAAACAGCAATGTAGGTATTCTGCTTTTGATCTACTTACTTTAAACCCTTTAGACTCCAGTGCATGTCTCCATCACTCTAACTTTCCATTAACTCCCTTTCTGGTTTCATTAATAAGAACAATGTCATCTATGAATAACATACACTATGATAACTCATATTGAAACCCTTTTGTAAGTTCATCCATAACTACAGTGAAAAGAAAAAGGCTTAAAGAAGAACCCTGATGCAAGCTCATACAAACGAAGAAGTCATTGGTAACCTCTCTTAGTGTCCTAACACTCGTCCTACCTCCCTCGTGTATATCCTTAATAACTCGAATATGCACAGGAGACACTCCTTTCTTTTCCAAGCATTTCTATAAAACTTCACGTGAAATTCTATCATATGCTTTTTCCAGCTCAATGAACGCCATATGAAAATCTACCTTTCTATCTCTGTACAATCCCATGAGCCTTCTAAGAAGATAAATTGCCTCTGTGATTGACCTGTGAGGCGTAAAACCAAATTGGTTCTCTGATATCGAAATATCCTTCAGCAATCTTCTCTCAATCACTCTCTTCTATAACTTCATAGTATGACTGAGCAAATTTATACCCCTACAAAAATGATGTATGTTCTATAGAATTTATATCTTCACAAAATTCTAAACTACTGACTCAACATCTTCCTCACAAGATTCCTGTAAACTAGTATCTTGTAACACATTAAAATGATGATGCTCATCTTTATTAGAAATGCTCCAATCTACTACACTAGCATTTTCAAATCCCTCAGTCTCTTCCAAATCATAAGATACAGTAGGAGGGCAGGTGGGTTGGGAAAAACTAGGCTAGTGACATCCCTTAATATGCTAAGTTTAGGTGCAGGGTCATAAGATAAAGACACAGAGAGGTCATTGTCCTATTAGCGGTGAGGAAAAAGGTATATCCTTATGCAAATTAGGTTTAGATTGGATGGAAGACTCAAAGTCACCATAAAGTCTAATCACAAGTTTAAGAGATCCAAAACTAGAGTCATGTTCTTACAAATTATCCTCCCTACTTTGATTAAAGTGGTGAGAATATTCAACAATTTTCTCCTTTATAGTCTTTATTATTTTATCAGTCATATGTTTCATCGTCTTTTCCAGTGTTGTACATTGAGCTTCAAAATAATCATGGTATGAATGATCATAATTATCATGTTAAGAAAACTTACAATAATCATACAAAACAAGGGGCAAATAAGAGAGAAAGGCAGTCACATGGGTTTATAAAGTGATCTTGGTGGGGAGAATTAACATGAAAATCACATAGGTAGTGGGTAGGGTATCCTAACATCCCTCTAGCTTGTTGAACCTCATAAGTGTCCCAAGCTAGTTTGTCAAAGAAATTTCATACCTCATCTTGAGTTTTAGATAACAATCCTCACAAACCTTCAGGACGCATAGATCAACTTGACCCTTAAATTCAATACTCAAAAGCATAACGGAGTCCTTACAAATTTCCCATTTTTCAAAACTTTGGTTCAATTGAGCACGATAGTCATTAAGTCTCAATAAATAGCTCTAGGTGTGAAATGTTTTGTGATGGAAAGGCTCACTCGAATTGGGAGCTAGGCCCTTGTGTTTATAGATAATACAAATACAATCAAAATTATATAAGTACCCTTATACTATTACACCCCCTGAAGCTTTATAGGGGGCACACGGATAGATTAGACTTATCAAATGAAAGTTATTAAGAAGACAATCCTTTAGTAAAAATATCCGCTAATTGAAGGTTAGTAGATACATGCCTAATGACCAAGTTGTCTTGAGCGACATGCTTATGCACAAAATGATTATCAAATATTTTATGCTTGCTGCGATCACGATGTATTGGATTGGCAATAAAATATCTAGCATCCACATTATCACAGTAAACCTTAACTGAAAAGGTAAGGATAATACCAAGATCAAGTAAGAGCTTGCAAATCCATACATTCTCGACGGCAGTGTGTGCAATAACCCAATATTTAGCTTTAATAGAGGATTTGGAAACAGCAGGTTGCTTCTTCAAACCTAATGACATTCGGTCCAAAAAATACTGCATACCTAGTGGTAAATCGACAAGAATGACATCATTTAGCCCAGTTACAATCAAAATAGATTACAACAATAGAAGGCGCTGTCGTAGCATACAACAAGATGCCATGATCAAGGGGCCCTTGAAGATACTTGAGAATATGCTTAGCAGCCAAAAGTGAGTTGTATGGGGAGCATGTATAAACTGGGAAACTACATAAACTGCATATGCAATGTCAGGTCATGTCATAGTCAAATATTATAAAGCACCTACCATGGTTCTGTACTAAGTTGGTTCTACGAGTAATTCACCATCAAAGAGGGAAAGAGTAGTCCCAGCCGCTGAAGAAATGCGAACAGGATTGCAGGTGTGCATATGAAACTTATTAACAAGGTCATATGTGTATTTGAATTGAGATAAAAACAAAACTATTGAGGAACGAGTAATATGCACTCCCAAGAAGTAATGAAGATCACGTAAGTCTTTCATGGCAAACTGACAAGATAACAAATCTATAAAGGAGCGAAGAGTAGAAATATAATTCTCTGTTAACACAACGTCCTCAACATACAATAAGAGAATAATTGTATGTGAACCTGAGCAAAGAATGAGCATGGACGGGTTAGCCTGACTGCAGTGAAATCATGCGTTAAGAGAATGCTTGTAAATCTATGAAACCAAGCACGAGGTGCTTCTTTGAGGGCATAAATAGCTTTCTTAAGAGAACGACACATATGTTTAGGAAAGTTGGGATGAAAGAAACATTGGGGCTAACACATGTACACCTACTTATACCATAAAGAGAGGCATTCTTAACATTAAGTTGATGAATATGCCACTTATTAAACAAATAAATGGATAAAACAAGATGAATAGTAGTAGGACGAACAACAAGAGAAAAAGTTTCATGAAAATCAGTTCCCTTTCGCTAATTATTACCTATAGCAACCCTTTATACTGCTTAATGCTACCATCAAACTTGTATTTTATTCTGCAAACCCACTTATTAGCAACCAAGTTCTATGCAAAATTGTAAGGAACAAGTTCCTATGCATTATTAGCCACTAATGGATTAAATTCATGAGCTATAGCCTCTTGCCACTGAGGTTTTGAGATGCCACTTTAAAGGAAGTAGGTTTAGTTTAAAGACAAACAAAGGAGAGGAACGAAAGATGTTTAGGCTTAGTAATAGTAGATTTAGAGCTAGCTTGCATAGGATGGACATCGGTGACACTAGAAGTGGATAGAGGCATAGGAGAAACCGTTGGAGAAAACCCTAGAGTTGAGGGAACGGAAGCCATGGCCAAGGGATAAATTAGGCTAAGTAGGACAGGAAGTAGTGCGGCAAGTGTTGATTCAAGGTGTGTCAGAGAGGTTGGGTGGGATTGAAGGCTGTAAAATGGGAGACGATAAGGCTATTGAGCTAGACATGGATCGAAAGGTGGACAGTTGTGAAGCATCCATGTGAGATGCAACAGCATGAATAGGGGAAGTGGAAACCATAGGAGACCCAATGGGGGAAGACAAACCTTGCCCTGGTAAGGCCAAATAATTTGAGGTAGATTGGACAGAGGAAATATAACTAACAAACTAGACGTGGGCGACTGGATGAAGGGGAGCATCATGTTTTAGAAAACAAAAAGGAAAATTATGTTCATGAAATTGTACATGTCAACTTTCAAAAACTTTTCCAAATTTAGGCTTCAGACATCTATATCCCTTATACTGAGTAGCATGCCTAAGAAAACACATTGCATAGAATGAGATTGTAATTAATTTTTTGAAGATACATAAAAATTCAAAAAACAAGCACAACCAAATGTTCTAAGAAAAGTGTAGTCGGGGATTTTCTAAAACATTTATGAAATGGACTTTCAGAAGCCACAATAGTTGTAGGAAGATAGTTAATAGTAAAAACAATAGTGTACGCAGCATTGACCTAAAATTGAGATGGTAAGAAGGACTTAATAAGAAACTCACTAACCATTTCAAGAAGGTGATGATGATTATGTTATGCAACACCATTCTAAGCTGGGGTGTCAGGATAAGAGTTCCAGAAAAGGATCATAGTTTGAAGAAACAAGTCCTGCATAGGAAGGTCATCAAACTCACCATGTCTATCAGTTTGAAGATTTTTTTATGAAATTTCCAAATTGTTTTTCAGCCATAGTTTGGAAATTCTGAAAAATAGAAAGAACCTCATTTTTCTATTTTAAAGGATAGAGCTAGGTAAATAAGAATAATCATCCATAAAAATTACATAATAGCGAAAACCTGAATGAGAAATAGTAGGAGATTGCTATACATCAGAATGTATTAAAAATGAAGAAACAGAAGCGTGTTTACCTAACTGAAAGGAAGACGAAATTATTTACTAAGTCGACAAGTGATACAATTATCATGAAAATCTGACCCATAAATAAGTTTTTTCCCCCCTAAGAACGTCTAAAACTTTAGCTCCACAATGACAGAGTCGCCTATCCCAAGCATCTCTCAAGGAATCTAAAGCAAGGAAGCGGAAGCAGAAGCAGACCGAGGTGGAAGATTGAGAGAAATAGGATAGAGATTGTTCGTATTAGGGGCTTCCAATAGGACATCACCGGTGGAGTTGTCATCTACAGAGAAATAAGAACCATTAAACTCAACATGGCAATTATTGTCCTTACAAAGGCGTCTAATAGATAATTAATTATGCCTTAATTGAGAGGCATGGAGAACTGAATTGAGAGGCAATGGCTTAGAATGAATTGAATAGTTAATGAACTAATGTTAGCAACAGGCAATAAAGAATCATTCCCTACTTTAACTTTTTTAGAACCTAAATAAGGACTCATAGAAGATAAATTACCTTCTTCAGGAGTCAAATGAGCAGCCATAGCAGAATTCGAGTTCCAAAGGCTTTTAACAGCTTCATTAGGTGAAAAATTGGCCAGAGCAGGTAGGTGGGAAATGTGTTTGGATTGATATCTAACAAGACAAGAAGCAGAATAATGGCCAGGAGATTGACAAATTTGACAGACAATATTAGGAGTTGACCCTAACACCCTCTCAAATAATTAACTGCCTACAGATGCAAAACTAGTAGTAGAAACAGAGGTACAAAAAAGATTGGACTATGAAACAACTGAATTATAATTAATAAAGAGAACCCATGGGGATGCTCCTAGAAGATGTAGTCGGTTGAGACAAAAGTTGAAATTCGGACCATTGTTGTATTGACAATTGCTATTGCAGTTGTTATTATGCCCACAATTGTTACCTTTGTTGTTGCACCCTTTAAAATGATGGTTCTAGTTCGATTGAGCAGAGCTTATAGCGGAACCCCCAATGGTATTGGCTACAATGATGGGTGACAGAGCCATGTTCACGGTTGTGAATAAAATTCACATGGTGCTCATGAAACAACAAGCACGTATGAACCTCATCAAAAGTAATGCTGCCAGGAAGAAAGAAAGGATTACCAATGAAATTGTCATAATCGGATCCAAGACTGTTAAGGGTGTATTGAATCAGTTCCAAATCAAAAACTAAAGACTTGATAGCTGCTAAAGAGTTAGAAATGGACTTAATTTGACACATGTATTCATCAATGGGTTGGCATTCAGGCTTATCAAGATTTGAAGGCATTCACTTTAACTGATACGTCAGATTTAGTTACTAATCACCAAGAGATATTGTGATGTAAGGAGGCGGTTGCAAGATATTACCATCAAAGGACCCATGAAGCTAATGCATAACCATAAAAGAGATAAACTGGTCCTTCCAAGTGAGAAAGTCTTTGACTTTATCAAGGGATATAGTGACAATAGTTATCATGTTAATAGTCCATATCGTGGGGGATACAACTGACCAACTATGATTGTATGGTAAGAGTAAGAAGGACCTTGGGTCAGCAGCATGCGAGTTCATGAACCCAATGTTGGAAGACCCAATCAGCACCGAGAGATGACGACATGGAGATAGGGGTTGTGACATCAGAAAAGTGAGGCCCAGATCAAGAAGTCGAAGTTATGGGATTCCATGTGAAGCGACGGAAAGGAGGGTTGGCTGAAGCTATGGAAGGATCATGGGGATGGTGAAAACGACGAAGCCGTAGTGTGCAGGCTAGACACAACAACCAAAAAAGAAGGGTAGGAGGTCATCGGAGTTATCACCTCTTCATTGTCGAAATTAGCTTGCGGAGGTGTGTGGTCGGTGACAAATGAGCCGAGAGGCATGTCAGTTCTAGTAGTGGATGCCATCATGGTTGTGCAACAATGGTTTCTTGCACAAGAAGAAAGGGAAAAGGTGCTAGGGTTGGCTAAAGCTAGGGTTTGCGAGGCGAGGAAAGAAAATTGGGATTAATTACGCTCTAATACTATGTGAAAAATTTTGCGATGGAAAGGCTTATCCAAATTGGGAGCCAGGTGAATGTTTATATAGATAATAGATACAATCAAAATTACATAAGTACTATTATCATATTACCAAAAAGGATCATGCTCAAATTATGGGAAATGAAAAATTGGATTCTTAAATTTTTTCCAAATTTAAAATTTCAATTTTTTTTTGGTTCATTGGCACAACAATAGAAAAGAAAAGACGAATGAAAAACAAAAGGTACAATAAAAATAAATATAAAACCTATCAAAGCTCCTAAATGAGATATATATTCATAGAAAATTCAGCAAAATCAGAGAAAATATGCACATAATTTTTTTCATTATTTTTTGCCTAATAATCCAGAAAATAAAAACAAAAATTTACAAAAAAAACTGCACAGTTCTAGTTCTAAAAATTGCAAAAATAATTGGAAAATCCAAAATACCACAAAAATTCCTCTAGACACCAAAAGATCCTAGAAACCTACTAAAAATATCAAAAAATAAAAATGAGCACAGCGTAGAAAGATTAAAGCAGAAAACCTGAGAAATAAAAAACTACATAGAAACACTTCCAATACGGACCTGTTCGAACCTTGTTGTACCGTTCATAGCTCCCACTTTACTTTTTTTATTTTATTGGGGTAGAAAATCAACTATAAATTGGCAAAAACTATAACTAAACAAAAGAAAATCAAAATGTAAATTCTAAACACAAAAATAATAACATAAATATTCTAAACTGCTTTAGAGAAATAAATACTAAATAGAAACTAACACAAGTCAAAACCGAAAAGAAATAATACACTCAATCGACTAACCTAAGACTCGATTGATAACCTAATTTCATAGTCGTTGTCTCTGACAACGACACCAAAACTTGTAATTTTTCACAAATGTATGGTTTATTGATGTAGCTCTTGAGTGTTAGTCCACAGCGATGGAGTATGAAACTATGTCATAAACTTACTAGATTAACATTAGAGGACTAACTTAATAACAAATGTATGAAAAAATAAGTTGGCTAAGTATAGTAAAAGTAATCTAACTGCTATTAAACTAAGGGAAAATGCTAACAAAAATAGTCTTCATTATAATCACTATAACGAAAAACCAAATCACCAGTAAACTGAGTAAACATACACAAAAGTCAAACTCACACATAGCCACTAATCTAGTGAACATGCTCAGAATTATAAACTTTATCCAAAGAGAATTCCCATAGAGAAATTGTGCATGTGGCATCCTTGTCAGTACTTAAAACAAGTGCGAATAATTGACACTAACCCTTACAATCAAACTCTAAACCCATGACCCAGAATCATGTTTAACCTAAATTGATAGAATTGAAATTAGACAAAATAGAAATATTAGTAATATCCAAGCAACTCATAAAAAACGAATCAATAAACCAATTGGTGAAATTTAAAAGAATTTTACCCAGACAAAGAAAAGAAGTGAAGATAATCGAAAACCCAGGTCACAATTCACACCACCAACAATGGAAATAGAGGGGAACCGACAGCAACAACCAGATCTAAAGAGTACTAACAAGCAAGTCCAGAATCGCGAATTAGAATAAAGGAATGATGATATAGCACGATGCATGGATCAGTACCCAGCAAATCCCACTCGAAAACTAAAAGTCTCACTTGAGTCGTAAGAAATTAAAGCTAAATTAACTTAAGTTTCGGGAGCTTAAGAACATAAAGAGATTAAAGCTAATATACTCCTTGTTGCCCCTCAATCGACCTTCTAGTGCCAATATATCCGATTTTGAGTCCTAGTTCTTCATTGCTTTAATTAATCACGAATTAAATCCAACCCCTACTTGTAATTGTCGAATGAGGTGCTTGACTGAGACCTTCAATGCTCAATTGATGAAAGGAGAGATGATGATGACGGAGATGAATAGCCAACGGCTACTGGAGCTTGATGATGGTGAAGAAACAGAAGAAAAATTAGGTAGAGGTTCCAGACGTTGATTATGGGTTGGCTGCAAGAAGAACATGAAGTGCAAGGGTGGGTTGATAAATTATGCAAGGCAACAGCAAGAGAGAGAGAGAGAGAGAGAGAGAGAGAGATGAATTATTGGTGTGTGTTGCTTAAGGTACATGACTACATGGATTAAATATAAGGGAGTTCTTCCTTAAGTAGAACTCTAGCCCTATCTTGAGTAGCAAGCTATTCCAAAGCAAATAAACTCTTTGCAAACTCTATCACAAAATATATCATAATATCTCGAAATATTATCACAAAATATATCACAATATCATAAACCATTTATTTCCTTATGACTCCCCTTCAAGCTAGAGCATGCAGATTAATGATGCCCAACTTGGATTGTAGGAATGTAAATTGCTACTTACGAAGTGCTTTTGTAAAAATATATGCAATCTGATACTTTGACGGGCAATAGTTAGTGACTAACTCACCAGATAGAATATGTTCCCGAATGAAATGGTAGTCAATCTCGATATATTTGGTTCGCTCATAAAAAATTGAGTTCTTGGCAATGTGTAATGCAACCTGATTATCACAAAAGAGTTTCATAGGAAGCTTCACAAACACTCATAGTGACATAAAAAAGGAGCGAACATACATAAACTCACTGGCAACTGTTGCCATAGTACGGTATTCAGCTTCAGCTGAAAAAATGTGACACCATGGTCTGTTTCCTAGTCTTGCAGGAGATAGGTGATCTTCCAAGTATAACGAAATACCCTGTTAAAGAGTGCCTAGTGAGAGGAGATGCTCCCTGGTCAAAATCGCAGTATGCAACAAACTGTAAGTCAGAGTCTCGGTGCATGAGTAACCCTTGTCCAGGATTTCCTTCCTAGGATGCATCTAGTAGCAACCATATGTTGTTCCTTGGGATTCTGCATGAAATGAGACAAAATATATACAGAATAACTTAACTTAGGACGAGTAATCGTTAAGCATATGAGTCGACCCACAAGTCTTCTATACTGAGTAGGATCGCTGAGAGGCTTTCCTGTAGCCAGACCCAATTTATGATTAGTCTCCATGGGAAATTCTACAGGTTTGGACCTAACAAACTACATTCTTCAACAATCTCTAAGGCATATTTGCGTTGGGACAAAAATAGACCATGTTAGTTACAAGCCACTTTTCATATAAAATATTTAAGTGGGCCTAAGTCTTGGATGCGGAAACAACTATGTATATAAGCTTTGAAAGTTGAACACGTAGCATGGTCATTCCCAGTTAGAACCAAATCATCAACATAAACTAGTAATGCCATAAACTTTCCATGCTTTTGATAAGTAAATAGGGAATAATCTGCATATGGTCTAACAAAGCCATATTCAAGGAGCTTAGAAGGGAGTTTAGTAAACCATTGTCTGGGAGCATATTTCAATCCATATAGAGGTTTTTGGACTTTACATACTTTGTGGGGATTGGAAGTCTTGAATCCTGCTGGTAGAGTCATATATACTTTCTCATTGAGATCTCGATGTAGAAAGGCATTGTGAACCTCCATCTGATGGAGATCCCACCCTCTAGCAGCTGCAACAGCAAGAAAGCACTTGACACTTGTCATCTTAGCAATAGTTGCAAAAGTTTTCTGTGAAGTGAAAGCCTTCCACTTGTTTATCACCTCGGATCACCAAACGGGCTTTGCATCATTCTATGCTTTCATCTGCATGGTACTTGACTTTGTAAACTCATTTTGCAATTAATAGCTTTACGTCCTACAGGCAAACCTACTTTAGCCAAAGTGTTGTTCAATTTCAAGGCATCAATCTCCTTGGTTATGGCTTCTCTCCAATTTGCATTTCAAACTACTTCATGATAAAATTTGGGCTCCATAATTTTTGTTATAGTAGATAAGTAGCAGTTATGTGCATTTGAAAACTTATCACAAGTAACATAATTAGCAATGGGATATGGTTCATCTGAAGAAACCTTTTGAAGCGTGTGAGCATGAGTCAAGGGGTCCTAGAGAGATGTGGTATAGCAAAAATAATCATGAAGATGACTCATAGTTTTTCAGGTATGCTTACTACGTTCTGGGCCAGGCGATTCACTAGGCCACACCTCCTCATCAACATTGGAAGGCCCACTGAGGCAATGTTCAGTAAAGCCAACTGGGTCATAACCTATTTTGCTTGGGCCCTCAGCGCCTACTGACCCAGATTCGCCTCGGAGCCTGGGCTAACATTCCCTAGCCACCACACATACCAGGATGGCCAGTGTTTGCTGGGCTTGATTTTGGGTCGTCCGTAGCTCTGCACCGGCCATCATCTTCAGGGTTGGATATGACCAGCCCATTAGTTTCGGGCTCAGCAGATTCAGTGTACCTGAAACTGACAGACTGCGTATATGTAATGAGCAACCTAATTCTATGATCATCGAGTGCTTGACCTTGATCAAAATGCCATTTTTCGGCTTGTGCGTCCATTCGGATCTTAGAAAATGAAAATTTTCTTTACAAACCACAACATCTCGACTTACAAATATATCCCTATTATCTAAATCATAAACTCTTAACCCTTCTTGCCATGGGAATACCCAAGAAAAATACATCTCGTACTATGAGGACCAAATTTGTCCTTTTGTCGTTGATTGTTGTACACATAGCACAAAAACCTGAAGACCCTAATGTGTTCATATGATGGCTTAGCATGGAAGAGCATTTCATAGGGTGTTTACCCATCTAACACGGAAGGTATTCTATTAATCAAATCTGCAGCGGTTAAGACACACTCCCCCTAGAACGCGAGCGGCAAATGAGCTTGAAATCTAAGTTGTCGGGCAATATTGACAGTATAACGGGGTTTTCTTTCTACCCATCTATTTTGTTGTGGTGTATTTACGTAGCTAGTTTGATGTATAATACCATGTTCCCTATAGAACTTTTTCATCAAGCTCGAAGTGAACTCCCAACCATTATCACTCCTAATGACCTTAACTTGGGCCTCAAATTGGCTATTAACCATCATGAAAAAATCCTTTACTAATTGTCATGATTTGCTTTTGTCATGGATTAAATAGGTCCACACCCCTCTACTAGCATCCTCAAGAGTGGTGAGAGAATAGCTAGCACCATGAAAGGACTTGACACGATAGCCACCCTAAATATAATAATGTATAATTTCAAAATACTTTGAAACTTTATTTTCACTAATAGGGAAAGGTATACGAGTTTGCTTTGCATGTAGACACACGTGACAAAAATTGTCTTTATTCTTACTACTAGTATCTATTTGAATGTTGCTAGAGACTTTAGAAAGGGCCTAGCTTGAAGGATGCACCTTCCTACAATGCCATAATCCTTGAGAAAGAGCCTTGTTAGCTTGAATGCTTGCGTTTGATCCTTCCTTGTAAAAGAAGACCCCCTTCTGAGCTTATCCACTCCACTTAGGTTCTTTGTAGTAAGGACTTGTACCACACAAAGCTTTTTAATGAATGTTACCATGCAGTTAATTTCATATAACAATTAAGTTGTAGATATCACATTGCAATCTAAGCTCGGCACATATAACATGTCTTGTAAGATCAAATGGGAATCTAGTTTAACAGGCCCTTTTTAAACCACATAAATTATTGATCCATTCGCCAAATGATAAGTACCCATACAACATATCATTTTAGGGTCATTTTGACGCATTTTTAGGGAATTTATAAGTTTTATGCTTAGTTTTACCCAAAAAATCCCATTTTAGCTTGGATATAGTGCTTTGATGACTTTTACAGGTTTTGAGATCTTTTTGATCAAGAATTGACTCTTAAAAGTCATCCTTATGACCCACCACGAAGGTACCCCAAGTCCTATACCCGTGGAGCAAAAGAAGAGTAGAAGATTTTGGATCCAGCAAGTACCACGGTCTACCTGTGGTGGATGCCACGGTTCGTAGTGGAGGCATAATTAGCATGTTTGTTTTTCCTCATCGTGTGGCTGAGGTTGATTGTGTTTCTCTTTAAATAAGGCCATTTTCGCAGCAGAAAGCACTAAGCATCATTCCATGTCCTCTCTCCAGTTTTACCAATTAGATTAGAATTTAGATTAGATTAGAGGGACAGAGAGTGAGTTGAAGTGAAGATTTACAAGGATTCCATTCCGAGTTTACACGACGGTTCAAGCGCGATCTTGGCCAAGCATCTTTTTTCTCTTCTCTTCTCTTCTCTTTTCTAGATTTAGATTTATGTTTTGTAATTTTGATTATCTTTGTTGTTTGATTTTAGATTTATGCAAACATTTGTTAATTTCTTGATCTTGTGTTTATATCATTTGATATTTTGCAATTTGTTGGATTGTTTTATCGAATTCTAGAAGTTTATTATCTTGTAAGGAATTTGATTACTTTCTTGTATGTTTTGGGTATTGGATGAAGAATTGAAAGTGAAATCTAATACTAGAATCCTAGGATTTAACTTGATTGTGTGGAGTCATGAGAGAGCACACCAATTGAGAAACCACGAATATGATAATCGCATGCTTAATAAACCTAAACAAATCAAGAACCCTTGAGAAATGGTAATTGGTTAGATTTAGGTATTTCACTTCACCTTAAAAAAGGGTTGTGATACTTCTATTATTGATTTTAAAGTAACCAATTAAGGAAGAAGTGCTCGATTGATGCGTGGATCAGGTAATTGCTTGTTTTGCTTAATTCCAATTATCATTTATCCATTAGATTAGAAAGTTGATTAGTTTAATTTTAATATCAAATTTTAATTTGCTCAGCCTATCTTGAGGGAATATGACCCGATAGATCAACCTACTCCTTGTGAGAGACGACCTTGATTACTACAAGGCCACCGTGCACTTGCGGCCCTATCACCAAACCAACTGGAATTGGACCGATATCAATGACATTATTCAATAAATTCATATCAGTTGTCATGTGGTATGATGCTCCACTATCAAAAAGCCACGATTTCTCACCAGATAACTTATTGAGCCCCAACTTCAGAGTCTTAAGTGAGATATGAAGTAGTTGTACCTGATCCAGTGTGAATCCATGTAGGGCTGAATAATTGTTTGCCTCCTGGGTTGAAGCTGCTGCCCGGGATACCGAAGCTATGACCTGGGATGTCTCCCCCTGAGTTTACACCGCATATGACACCTCATGGCTAGCTACAGTCCCACGTCCTCTTCCTAAGTTGGTGCATCCATCTTCACGGCCTCCATGGCCTCTCCCACAATTGTTCCTTCCTCCTTGAGTATTCCAGCCAGGTGGATAGCCAATAAGCTCATAGCACGCTGCCTCGTCATGCCTGAACTTGACATAGTGGTTGCAAATAATCCTCTTGGTGTGTTGTTGCTCCCGGGTTGCCTTCACAGGCTGGGTAACTGCGAATGCTGCTGCCGTCTCGTACTTTTGGTTGCGATGCACCATGAATCCCTTATGATTCTCCTCCTGCTGAACCATGTTACATATTTTATCTAATGAAGGCAATGGGTCTAAGGCCAAGATCTAACTCCAAATCGTTGAAAAAGACTCGTCATCTAGCCCCATTAAGAATTGATGTATCTTTTCTTCTTCTAACATCTTTGCCATTTTCTCTATTGCGCCGCAAGTGCAAGTCGAGATTTTGTGTAATTGTCGAGCTTGTTCCATAAGCTCATTAATTTGGAAAAAAAATCTACGACCTCCTATCCTCTTGTTTATAAGAGGTGATGGCGGCCTTTAGATGGTGTATTCTAGGAACGTTAGGTACAGAGTACCTTTTTCTGGATGTTCTCCCATATCTTGTGCGCGGATTCTACATAAGTTACACTTGGATGTAACTTAGGGTCTATCACATTCATAATCCATGATGTGGTCATGGAATTTACCATCTCCTATGCTACCACTTCTTCCGAATACTCACATTATTTGACCACTGGTTTGAGCAATTTTCTATCAATGAAGGCCAATTTATTTTTGGCTCTAAGAGCTGTTCTTATAGCTTGCTCCAACAAGTCATAGTTCTTCCCATTGAACTTGACAGTGTTTATAATCACTCCCCGCAAATCTGATGGGTGAAGGAAGTAGGGTGATTGGTAGTTAATGATAAATTTTTTTGGTTTGGTCTCATTGGGTGGACTCTCACCCTCTTTACCCATGGCCTTCCGCCTTCAAATTGTGGTGAATTTAGAAAATTAAGTGCTCTGGTACCATGATAAATTACGCAACGCAAAAGCGAGAGAGAGAGAGAGAGAGAGAGAGAGAGAGAGAGACGAGTTATTTGTGTGGATTGAATACAAGGGAGTTCCTCAAGTAGAATTCTAAGCCTATATTGAGTAGCAAGCTATGTGGAAAGCAAATAAACTCTTTACAAATTCTATCACAAAATACATCACAATATCTCAAAATATTATCGCAAAATATATCACAATATCCTAAACTAGTTCTTTCCTTATCAGGGGTCGTGCTTTACTAGCAATGAAGAAGAGAGAGAAAAGAAGGGGAGGTGAAATAATGTGGGTTTTGTGGGAGGTCAAAGAGGAAAGAGGTGCTGAGAGGAGCTTGATCGCATGCACGACACATGAAGAGGAAGCCGGCATAAGTCACATGCATAACGCATGACACTAAAAGAGAGAGATTGGGCTCGTTATTTGGGCCATATGTGTAGGATGAGCTGCTTTTTTTTTTTTTTTTTGGTTTTTGGTCTTGGATCCTCTATTTCACTGGAGTCGAGTTATCGTTGGCCCAATAAGGAATAGAGCTCTCACATCACAAAGTTTCTCCATTCACAAGACTTGAACTGGGATATTGCTTAATTGAAACAAGTGTCAAATCACTTGAACCAACTTGTGTTAGTAAGCTGCTTTTTTTGAACCAACATCTTTTCCTCCATCTCTTTTGGCAAGCAACTTATTCATTCTTTTTAAATTTCCACAATTCCTACAAGGCAAACAAAAACATATTGAAATCATAATTTAATAATTTATTTTGAATAAATATTAAATAATAAAGGAAATAAAAATATAAGAATTTTGGATTGAACACTGTATAATGTATACTACACGAAATTTATCAACATGTTTTAAAACTCCTAGAAGATACATGAATTCATCAATTATAGCATCGGATTCATCAAATGAGCAGGTAAGTTGTATGCGCCCGCATTTTAGCATATGGAGTTGGTATTTCAAGGAATACGATATAATTTTCATATCAATTTGAACCAAAAATATAGCTAAAGCTAAAAGTTCCCAAAGCGTGTGGCATTGCTACACAAGCTAGGAGTAAGCCCCTGTAATATTACATGTATGTTGAATTAACCAACAAACGAAAAAAAAAAAAAAGAAAAAGCTCCCAAAGAAGAAACCCCCAAAAAAAAAAAAAAAACAAAAGCTTGGCCCATCCTCTTTTTGACATTTTAGGAAAACAAACAGGGCTGTAGTCGGAAGACACCATGTACATGAATATGAGCTTCAAATTTTTGAGTACCAAAGCCTTTGTTCTTCCATCATCTATCATTCCCAAAACTAAAGCCCCTGCTTTCTCTCTCATCATTTCTTCATCAATGTCTTATCAAAAAGAGCTCGCTGCTGCCAAGAAAGCCGCTTGCCTTGCTGCTCGTCTTTGCCAGGCTCTCTCTCTCTCTCTCTCTCTCTCTCTGTGTTGCTGTTTGTTTACATTTTGCTGATGAATTTGGGAAATTGATTACTGTGTTTGCTTCTTTAACGGTGTACTATACTTGGGCATTGTGCATTTGTAAATTGCTGTTCTGGGGTATACCCAGATCGGGAATTGTCAATTAGTGGGATTGTGGAGGTGATGGGACGGAGTCAGTGTAGAAAATGGAGCACCCACATAAGATTAGATGAGGTAATTAATTCTATGTTGGTTGATGTGGTGCCCTTGAGGAGAAGTGCTTTGACTGAATTTTATGGAGGTTGAACTTTTTAGCTATTGGAGTGCATGTTTGGGTTGTGTGAAGTTGTTATGATGATTACGCAATTGATAAATACTGCTGCGTGACATTGACCTGGTGTAGGAAGTGTGATTCGGTAGAGTTTTGGAATACTTAAGTAATGGACTGAATTGAATACCTCTGTCAGGAGAGTCTACCTCTTATGTGTTGTAAAATGGTATACCGGCCTGTGGTTTTCTATGCTAGAGTCCAACAAAATGGTCTCTTTAGCTGTTTGAGTAGTTCAAGTACACTTGATCCCGCATTAAGCGAGAGCCTCATCAAGAGGCGCAAAGTTTATAATTTTTGGGCATTTCAGGACAATAGATTTGGAGCATTGGTCCTAAACGCTCTCTATTCCATCGTCCAAATCCCTGCCTATTGCAAGATTTGACCTTGTTTGGTGACCTTTGCAAGAGTTGGTCTTTTTATGGTCTGTGTTCGAAGTTCTTATGCTCAGAATCTTATGCATTGTGCATGGCTGTATGCAAGATTGCATTTTGATCCTCTAACTGGGTTTGACTACGAAGATTCAGAAAGCACCGTAGAGAGTCTATGAATTTTCTGATACTGTTGAAATCTGTTTATCTTTATCTTTTGCTAGTGAACTGGATTGATCTAGCCATATGGTCGGGATTCTGGATGGAATTAATTTCTTGGCAGTTTTCATTGACATGTTAATTTCATGATATTTTTTTGTTTTTGGTGCTCTAATTTCATGATATTGTGTGGTTGACATGGAATGCATTAGTTTTATAATCTGCTTACTAGCAGTTCTGTCATACATTCTCAAGTTCTTGCTGGTTGTTTTTGGGTTTCTTGGGTTCCCTTTATTGTTTTGGGCTTTGTATCTTTGTAATTGGATTTCTCAACTTTTTAAATTGCTTGTCGTTTGTACAATCATTCTGCAGAAAGTACAAAAGTCATTGCTGCAATCTGATGTGCAATCAAAACTGGATAAGAGCCCTGTAACAGTTGCTGACTATGGTTTGTGATATGACTCCTCTGTGAATGTCCTGCATAATATTTCAGATGATCTTTTTAATCTTTACTTTGGGCTATTCATCATGCATTGAAGAAGAGAGCTTGTAAAATAGGGGCTTTTGAGTGCCAGTCCGCCAATAGAAGTCTAGACTGCCATTGTTTGTAATTCAAAAAAGTAGCACCTCACATACCCAACAACATGTGGTATTCTTGTTTTCAAACTATGCCATCTCTGACCACATATTTTTGCCTTAAAAAATGACATGTAAAACTAATTGGCCTACATAGACTGTTGGATCTCTGAAATAGCCACTAAAACTATTAGATATGTAATTTTCAGGTGAAAAGACATAGTCTAAAAGGGGGCATCTAATATGAAAAATTATCCTGCCAGTTAGGTAAATGGGATGCTATTTATGAAGTCCAGATCAGCGTAGTCGGAACCCCCAAGTTAAGATTGATTGCCTCCACACTGCTATAGGGTATGGAGCTATCTAGTTTTTGGTTCGTATATGCCATATTTTAGGGTATGACATTGATGTTATGAGACAATAGTACTGCGACCTGGAAATTGGCTACTGTCCATTTTGTTTCTTTTGATTGTCAGAGTGCAAAATAGCAATTGTCATCACTCAGTATGCGGATGAAGAGCTACTAAATTTGTAGGAGGATGCTGTCAAACAAATATGTAGCTCTTCATTCAGCAAGAGCTACCCATAAATTATAGTGGCTGTGGTCTACATTGTGGTGAATTCTGTTGGGGGTAGAAGTGCTATATCCTAGAATCCTTTTTCACTTTTTCATGTCAAGTTGTTCATCAAGGTTCAAGCCCCCCCCCCCCCCCCCGAAAAAAAAAACTTTTTTATGCTTGTTTTCAGGAAAATTATCCTGTTTCTTTCCTTTAATATATCTCTTGAATATAGGGTCAGCAATGTACCTAGTTTGAGCCTGATCTTTCACTTCAGTCAACCATAAAGAGCTCTGTCATTAACTAATAGGGATTGGAGAGGTGAACATGCACATAGTGTTCCCTGTAATAAGGGAGCCTGTAGATTATTCTGTTGAATTCTAGATTGTATGATTTAGTTGCTTCTAGCACTGATTTGTTTGTCTTTTATTCTACATTGCTGGCCCTGTACATATTTTGCTGCTTGTAAGATCTCCCATCCTTGATGAAGACTATGATATCATTTCTTTTCTTATTTATTTGCATTTCACGAAAATCATTTTAGTGCCTTAAAAAACTATCTTCTGGATTTTTTTAAAAAAAACTATTTTCCTTTTTTTTTTGGGGGCTGGCTCTTGGTAACCACCTCTTTATTTGTAAGGATGAGGGTAAAGGTAACCACATCTAGATATTTGACCCAGACCCACTGCAGCAGGATCCGCACTAGGTGGTGGTGTTATTGATATTATGGGTAGTTCTTGGAGCCACAACAAAAAAAAAAAAAAGAGGAAAAAAGAGAATCAATTTGTGTAACTTTCATGCGGTTGAATGTGACTTTGAATGCTTACAAGGTAAGTTTGGGTTGTTTTCTGAAAGGCATGATGTTGGTGAAACAAACATGAACATTGTATAGTTTCATATGCAACAATCAAATGAAGAAATGCTGCAAGGCAAATCAAGATAAGCACCGGTTTCTAACCTTGTCTTCCTTGTGCATGTAAACTGGCACTGAGGCTGTTTTCTTTTTTTTTTGGGGGGGGGGGGGGGGGGGGGGGTTATATGAAAGAACACTGAAGCTGTTGCTCCATATAAAGTCATAGCACAGATTCTACTGACTAAGCGTGTCTTCCTTGTGCATGTACATTAACAGGCTCACAAGCGGTTATTAGCTATGTACTAGAGCAAGAACTTTCAACAGAGCCATTTTCTATGGTGGCTGAGGAGGTAAGTTTGATCAGTTCAAATTGGTGCAGCTTTAGTTCTCCGCTCCTGCAAACCCAAAAACCCAGGGGGGGGGGGAGAGAAGGGATTCCATTGCATTAATAGAAATTTCTGGGCTTGTTTGGTGGTCTAGAATAGAGAACGACAATAAACAAAATACCACACCTCTGTGTTATATTAAACTCACCTTTTACTTCTTGAATCTTGCAGGATTCTGGAGATTTACGAAAGGATGATTCACGAGAAATTTTGGACCGAATCACATTGGTTGTTAATGACACTCTTGCTACTGAGAAAACTTTGTCATCTGAAGATGTGCTAACTGCTATTGACAAGGGCAGGTCTGAAGGTGGCCCTGAAGGTCGACATTGGGTTCTAGATCCCATCGATGGTACCAAAGGGTAAATTTGAGTTACATAGATTTTAATGCAAACGTTGCCTATTCTAGGGCAACCCATAGGATGTTGAACCCGCCCCCACCCCCAAAGGCATTAGTATTTCTGCTTCACTCTTTGTGAGCCATCTCTCTTTTTGGTTTTTATTTTCTTACCTTTGTGATGTTGTCAGCACCAGTGTTACCAGGACCTGTCAATATCAATGTTCTAGCAGTGATTGCATATCACAACTGTTCGTTTTGGGCTCAACAATGACCTAAAAATTTTGTGTTAGCCTAAATGAACAGTTAAGAGTATCCATGCCCATGTCCAAGTGTCAAATGTCCAATGTCGCAATATCAGGTGAAATAGACTACCCTACCATGGATCAGTAGGCTTTGGTTTGTCCAATTAGTAGAGACTGTCAGTTGCTGTTTGGTTGTTTCTACGCTCATCTGTCTGCCAGTCGCAATTATAGGGAACGTGATTAGTTCAATTGAAGACATTAGATGTATATTTCATTGGTTTTGCTCTAAGTTGACCCATTATTTATCCGGTTTGCAATTTCAAAATCTGTCCTTTTTCTCTGCCCTACTTCGGTCTGATGACTTGCTTCGTATTTATCGTCTCCAACCATCAATGACTTCTAGAGTAGAGAAGACACCGTTTTTATTTAAGATCTTTAGTATAAGCCCATTTCGTGGATCCTTGACTGCTTATTTTTGTGGTCCCTCGTGTTTGATTCCTGACTCTGATGCATTGGAGATGGCATGATAGGTTTCTTCGGGGCGACCAATATGCAATAGCATTAGCATTGCTTGATCAAGGAAGAGTTGTTCTTGGAGTCTTGGCTTGCCCAAATCTTCCTTTGGCTCCTATTGGCAAGGAAAGTCAGGGGTCAGATACTCACCAAGATGGTTGCCTTTTCTCAGCCGTCATTGGAGAAGGAGCTTATATGCAGTCACTTGATGGATTTTCAGTGGTAAAGGTATGCACTTACTCTCTTATCTTCTGTTCTTATTTTTTGAATATCGGTCTCTCATAGCCTTGTCTATGAAGGCTTTTTTTTTTTTCCTTTTCTTTTTCAAAAGATTTACAGAATTTTTTTTGGTTTTTTTTTTTGGGGGGGGGGGGGAGGGAGAAGGGAGATGTTTGGAGCTTTATCCTTAACACTGGGTCCCAAAGGGTGAACTGCATAATGCTCAAGGACAAGAAGCAAAGGAAAAGCTAGTGAAACATCTTGCGTTATTGCCCCATAATCCCATTTTGCTTTAGTACCCCATAATCTAAAGCTGACATTTCCACAAGTGACCCTTACCACCTTTACGGCTGTCAACAAATTGGGAACCCTTAATTTAACCTTGTTAATCTCAGCAATCAGAAACACACTTGTTTTGGCAAATAAATTATCATCTGCTATGGTGTCAACTTTTGCAGGTGAATGTCAGTACGATCGAAAATCCTGAAGAGGCATCATTCTTTGAGTCCTTTGAAGCAGCTCACTCCTCGCATGACCTTACAAGCTCCATAGCAAAGGTAGCATCTTGGTTTCAGCCTTCTCCTGAAAAGTTTGCTTGGACTTCTTTCTATGAACCTTATAATAAGGAAGCTTCTCATTTTGGTATGTTGAAATAGAAACTAGGTGTCAAAGCCCCGCCAGTGAGGATTGATAGCCAGGCGAAATATGGTGCCTTGAGCAGAGGGGATGGAGCCATATATCTGCGCTTCCCACATGCCGGATATCGTGAAAAAATATGGGATCATGCTGCTGGATCCATTGTTGTTACAGGTAAGGAAAGCATTATCTTTCCTTGGAAATGTTCGGCAGGAAGAAAAGTAGTTTGTTTTTTTTTTCCCCCAGGCAATACTTTAGCAAAATAAATATACAGAGAAGAGAGCAAACAACGTATGCCCCAACTCCTTTTCAATACATTAGCTGTCTTCTACAGGGGCTAAAATGATTTTCGTTTAAAAAAAAAAAAAAAAATCATTGCATCCCCTTTTTCTGCCAGGACTTGGATGATGATGAAACTGACAACCTTCTGCCGAACACACCTGTTAGCTTTCTTTTCCCATTGGTTTATTATCTTTCTCTGAGCTAGGTTTATCTGTTTGGTAATGGTTGCTTACAGAAGCTGGAGGAGTTGTAACAGATGCTGCTGGAAACCCTTTAGATTTCTCGAAAGGAAAGTATCTTGACCTGTACAAGGGTATTGTTGCAAGCAACAGGCAGCTAATGCCAAAGCTTTTCAAGGCAATTCAAGAATGCATTGCTTCCTCCTTGTGATGCCTTTTGACACTCCATTTTGATTCTTACTATGTCCACATTTACTTTCTTTTGTTGTGTTTTGCTGTGTTTTCCCCTTTTGCTTTTCTCCCACAGGCTATTGCATGAGCAACCTGGAATTAGTCTCACTCACTTGTAGAAGAATTTGCTGGCATAATCTATTGAATAATACTTTCATTTCTTCTGTATCTGTAAATTTTATTGCCATTCTTCAACCTGGCAAATGGTCATTCATCTAGGGTGAGGTTGGGCATCGTTGATGCTGGTTGTATCAAAGGTGTAACGAGCTCAGATTGTTTAGCTTTTGATACTGGTAGCATTCACGTCTAAAGTGTTCCAGACTGAGGCCGGGTAATGGGTTGGATGAATTTCACATTAGTTCTGCATCGCTTTGCCCATGTAAGGCCATGTCATTAGGCTTTATGTGGATAACTATTATGAACATTGGTTTACATTAGATCGAATATATTTGCATTAGACCATTGAGTATGAGTTCCCATGTGAGGCCTTGTGTGGTTTGGGTCATTTGGGTACAGATTGATACACAATTATATTATTCGGTCTACAGCAGACTGAATCCAAGCAATTTGTCAAAGTATCAGGGACACCAGCTAAAATAAAATGGGCTCTCTAATTGATAACGTTATCTCGAATGGAGTACAGAATGATAGAGCTCTTATTTATACGTAAGCACTGAGAGCAACCAACCTTATACCATGACTAATTTTTCCAGCTGAGCAGGGACCATAACAAACTATCATACGAGAAAACAACTAAGGAAAATTGGAAATTGAAAATGCAGTACAACATTCTTCGGGTTGGTTAATGGAGAACTACAGAGGAACAGTCAATGGATATGCTTGTGGATGTACTCTTATGGTCTCCCTTAACAATCTTTCCTGCTCCAGCAGGTTTGGCAGCAGAATGTTGTAAACATCGGTGAAAAGATCCACTACAGGTGGTTTGTCGAGTTTCTCTGCAACTTGAATAGCGTGCATCATCTGCAAGATTGTTATAGTAGAGTAAGAATTTGACAATTGTGATAAAACATGCAGAAGACGCTTTCATTTCATGTGTATATTTTGCAAGTTTTTATAATGAGTGTTTCAAAGTACGAGATACCAGGGATTTCTGGTAGGTTCATATTCGGTTTAGAATTAGACTGATCAAAAGTGCAACTAGACTAATTTATGTCTTGGGTTGATTGCTTTTGGTCTACTCATTGGTCAGCATTTTTGGACATTCCGGTTTTGCATCCAAGTTCCAACCGGGTTGGTTTTCTTACAAATTTTTCCTTAGAAAGATTTTATTCATGCCAAAAGCTTATCTGCTAAGGGTTTTTTTGGGGGGGGGGGGTTGGAATTGATCCTATCTGCTTGTAGTTGTAGAAGTAAAGCTGGCTATAATTGGTTCTTCCCAAACCTTGTTAAAGTGGCCCAAGTGCTTTTTGCCAGGACTTGTTGCTGGTTCGCCTGGTTGGTCTAGGTCTTGGATCGGTTCTTTCCAGTCTAGACTTCAGTCGAAATTTTTGGAGTTTCGGGTTCTAAATCCAGTCTAGTCTGGTATTGATCCTAATGGACAGCCCTGTATGCAACATTACCTGCTCTCTTGCAGTGCTTCGCCAATAGGACTCTTTCTCATCATTCCACCATCCTTTTTTCTCAATCCATTTCCTAAATCTTGTTATAGGGTCTCGCTGTTTGCTCCAATGTTCAATTTCCTCTGCAGGACGGTATCTTGTGGAGTCATCTGAAGTTGAGTGGTGGCCTCTTCGATATGTTAGTGCCTACAAAGGAAGAACATCTATAAGCTCCGCTCTCAATTTCCACTCTGAATTTAAGACCTAGCAAAACTGATGCATTTCCATTAATCAACCAAAACCATTTAGAAATCACGGAGAAAACAAATTTTGACAAGAAGTCTGGGCTAGTTAAAGCTTCTTCTCATTATCTGTCTCTCTCTCTCCCTCTCTTTTTGTTTTTCAGTGGGGATTGGTAATTAAGCCCACCCTAAGGGTCCCTATCTCATAGGAGTACTCCACCTGCAGTATTCCCTTGAGATACAGACCTTTAGGGTGGGTTTGCTTACCAATTAAAAAAGAGGACACTGACAAGAAGTTTTAACCCAAACTCTATCCAATCTGAATGTTGCCTTGCCGATATACTTTGCAGTTTCATGGAAAGTTTATCGAGCAAACTGACCACAAAGCTGAATTCAAAATCATGCAGTAGGAAAAGCCGTTTTGACTCGACCTAAAATTCCCTATGTCAACTACAGCAATAGAGACACAAGCAAGCTCACCTCAATCAAAATAGGCCTTTTCTCACTTACAGCCATCCTCCGAGCCTCGAGCACTGCATTGTAGATTGCAAGAGCATCATTGCCATCAATTCGGATGCTTCGTATGCCATAGCCTTGCCCTCGGACAACAACTCCATCGCCTGAAAAAGACAAATAATTTTAGAAGTTAACATGCTTCTTATGAGACATGGATTTGAAGCCAATAAAAAAACTGAGTGGTGAAGGATACTTCTCATTTGGTCAGACATGGGGGTGCTAATTGCCCAGCCATTGTTCCTGCAGAAAAATATGACAGGGACCTCCAGGACAGCAGCAAAATTCAGAGCAGCATGGAAATCTCTCTAATAATGATGAACCCTACATTAGCTCGCTGAAATACAGTGACCACAAAGATTTACTGATTTTCTGTTAAGACTGACAGATGGGCTTGGTGGTAAAGGCAGGGTGACTACTAAACATTGTGTCTGCTTTTGTTCTTGCTTGACTTATCAGAGTCATTGACTGCAAAGCTGCCACAAAGAAAGCCTGTTTAGAGGAAACCCCATATGCCAGTATGTAACATGGAAAAAGGCAAGCAAGAGGTAAGTCAGATCCAAGTAGTGTCACCAAATCTACAAGAACCGCCATCCTTCTGGTCGACTTGGAGAAATGCGACCCATTTACCTTATTACTCGACCAAATATAATAACAATACACATGACATGATTGGCATATTTTTTGGATGCTCTTTCAGTAAGGAACTTCTTGCTGAAATTTGTGGTTATCCCTGGTGATAACCGGGCTGCAATTCTACTAAAGATGAGAGGGCACTAAGGTAAGGAAGTTTGTCATTTATGCATAGTAGCAGCCCCTGTCTACCACATTTCTCTGGAGACAGGCAGCGGGGTCCTTGGAAACAGGCAACAGCTAGTGCAGCCAGTAACCAAAAAGATTACAAGAGATGTTTCAATTAGGCTGGATTTGCTAAGAATAAGGAAATGCAAGATGTAGGATCTCTTGTTGTAGGATGTTTCTATTAAAAGAGATTTAAACTTACAGAACGAAACTCTTGTGGAGCCACCATCCTTTGATATAGCAACCCTTTCTAGAAGATGGGATCTCTTGGTGTGGTTTTTTGACAGGAGTACAGTTGTGTATATTTATGTTTTGGTCTGGCAATGAAATAAGTATTTTCAACCCAAATAAAGAGAGGCCCCCCCCAAAAAAAAAAAAAAAGAAACACTACTGGGGTTCAAAGAGGTTCAAATGTATACAGCAAAGAGTCTGTTTTTGACAGACTAGGAAGAACGCCTGTGAAAAGGAGTCACAAGCGAGTTTTGAAAATGATTCAAAACAATCAGAATGGCTGTAAACTAATTCTTGAAATAAGGCAACTCGATTTTAACATAAATTGAGCCTACTAAAAATGTACCTAACATTTCTTCTTACTTTTTTTGAAGATTATGAGCAAAAAGAATGCTATTTGAATCCAAATTGGGCGACTTGAAGCAAATCCTAAATAAACCAAAATAAACCATCTGTGTTTTCAGTCCTAACAGAGAAGGGAGTCATTGGCTCATTGATAATACAAACTTACAGTACTGCTTCCACCATCTCCAAAGTAAGAAACCGTGCATGCATCTTTATTGTCCATTTTCAAAGAATAAGCAGCACCAACTGCATGAGGAATTTGTTCACTACAAAGAAAGAACACAAACAGACTTTCACATGGCTATGAATCTCAAGAATCAAGGCAAGGGGCCAAATTTTTTTTAAAAAAAGAAGATGTAATTCAAGATTATATATATCTTACGCCACAGTTGAGGCTACTGTGATATAGTTGAGTTTCTTGGATCCATAGTGTACCGGCATCTGCCTGCCTTTTCCATTGTCATCTTTGTTGCCAAAACATTGGTTTGCAAATTCTTGCAGGGTGAAACCACGCCACAACAGAATACCTGGCTCCCTGTACTGCATAATTCATATAAGAAAACAAGAAATGCTCAAGTTCTAAGTAACTAGAACTTTGACAAGTTCTAGAGGTGCTGCGTGCCACAGACCTGAGGAATGACGAAGTCATCAATGCTGAGAGCAGCTGCTGATGCAATATTGATCGCCTCTTCTCCAATAGTGGTGACGTAGAATGGAATTCTCCCTTGTCTCTGTGCTTCATAGAATATAGTATCCATAACTCGTAATGTAACCATGTTTTCATATATTTTTACTGCAAGCTCCTCACTTATCTGCAGTTGTTAAGAGGATTAGCCAGCATCAAACTGCACATAGCAAAAAGTCCCCCCCCCCCCAGGTGTGGATAGGTTTGGCACAGGGTAACTTTGGGTCCAGTCAGAAAGGGTTGATGACCATTTTGACCAAACCAACTTTAGGTTGGTCATACCAGAAACCATGTCATTTTGTCCAATAATGTTGTTCAGAAAATCCAATCAATACTAGTCATACAGATTGGGGTTGATCTGGGTTTTTGATCGGGCGAATTGGGTAGCTTTACTGCAAGCCTGAGTTGAGTCTAAATTTAGGTCATCTCGATCAGGTAAGTTCTGCAAAGTCTAGTGAAAAATACAGTTCAAAAAGAAGACGAAAGGGAAAAACTTGAATAGGAATAACTGAATAAGCAAAGCGAATGAAATATCACCTCTATAGATTCTCCACATAGCCGACCATCATTGTCAAGGACCCTGTAGCATTCAACCCTGGAACAATTGGATTCTGGAATGAACGTCATTTGAGAGGTTATTCCCACCTTACCACCAGGAAAATCCAAGGCCTGCCATTTATGATTGAAGTTTTAAGAAAAGAAAGCCACCCTTTTAGCCAATGCAGCAACCATTATATATCTATAGCACATGTAGATCTAGGCAAGCCTGCCTTCCTATGTAAAACATCCTTCAGCATGAGACTGATGCAGACTGTAAGCTTATATAGGGGTCTTCCCAAACCTTGTGTTACTTGGACTCAACTACAAAGGGTCAGAAATAGGACCTGCCCAGGTATACAAACCTGCCACTTGTTGAAAATGTTGCATGATTTTGGTCTGAATTGAAGTGTTGAGTGTTATAACAACGACAAACTACACCATCACCCAGTTTAGGTCCTGCTTTAGCAGGTCAATGGAAATTCAAATGTAGGCGATCTTATCTAGGCCAACATTGCTGCTAGCAAAGAGACTGATTTCTAAAGACCCACAAGAAGAGAAAAATTTCTCCAAAAACTTTTGGTTTAGGAGAACTTTGGACTGTCAAGCCGTCAGACCCACATCCAGCTTGAAACCACCTCTCTGCAATATCAGGGCAAATCTCTGCTTACATCTGATCACCCCACACCCAAAACCCCGCCCTATGCGGTGCCTGATCATACGGGTTTAGCCTTAGAACAAGATTTTGCAATATCTAAAAATATGCAGTCTTACTCTAGTACTTCAAGAGACGAGCTTTTAAAAAAAAAAAAAAATCATAATACTGAATAAAATCTAAGGTATTTATCTCTCTACTTTACCCTCAAGCTGATGCAAGTAAATCAAAAATACTCAACTCTTGTAATATTACCCTTGAATAAACAGGATGTGACTTTGTGTTCAAAATCGAATAATGAAGCTTATCCCCCCCCCCCTTCTTTCTTTTAATAAAAAGGAATAACTCACCTCTGAACTTCCACAAGCAGGAGGATCCAGCTGTTTCCGGATACTTGTTGATTCGAAACGCGTAAAAACGAGATGGGTTGGCAAATTACTTGAAATTACAACGGGGTTTTTGAAAAGTAGGGATGAAAGATGAAAAGGTGAGCAAACATGGTTCATTTGGGTGATGGAAGAGTCCCAAATTCTATGTTTATGATGCTGATCAAAGAAACGAATTGACCTAAGGTTTGATTTCAATCTGTGGTATATTAGGGCTCTTGACCTGGCCAAAGACGCCATTGCCATGTAGCAGCTAAATTTCAAGCTCAAGAAGGAAGACGATGAACAAGAACACACCAAATGACTCTGAGGAGCGGTCTACTAGGTTCATATGGTCTGTCTTGTCAGAAGTCACGAGTCACGTGTTCTGGTATTTCTCGTTGGGGAAAACTACTTCCAGTTTTTTTTTTTTTTTTTGGGGGGGGGGGGGGTCAATGGGTAATGCGAGAAGTATGCTCTATTACATTACCCGAGCGTAATGGCATATGACTTTCATGCTAATACAGTTAAAATATAAGTGTCTTTAACTAATTGCCTATTAACCTATTAGGTGACTATTGGATTTATGCATATATATATTGACCTACATAACATAGTGACATTATAGCAATGTATAATATAATTCTCGTCAGTTTACATTACTCAAGCGTAACGGCATATGTGACTTTCATGCTAATATAGCTCAAATATAAGTTTCCTTAACTAATTGCCTATTAACCTACTAGGTGCCTATTGGATTTATGCATACATATATTGACCTATATAACATAGTGACATTATAGCAATTTATAATATAATTCTCGTCAGTTTCACATTAGGAGAGAATTTGCTTCTTGATTATCAACTTATTGTCATCCAATTTTGGCATTTTTGTCTTCTTTTTGCTACATAGATGCGTGAGATATTGATACTTTGATAGTTTGGTGCTCATAATTGTGAATCCACCGTTTGAACCTCTTGCCATGTTTGTTATTATCCCTGCACTAAACGACTGAGTTATAACTAAAAGATTGGGGTTCATACCTTTTCCCAGGGATATTCAATTCGTTAACGTGTTGCACATTTCTCCTTTTCTACCATGTGTGAACATTGTTTCTTCTACGGTGTTTCCTTTTTTGTGTGCGTCTCGATGTCAGGTTGAGAACTAGATATCATTAGTTGTAAAACTTCCTTGTTCATCTACATACATGTCATGGTCCTTGGCCCCTAGCATGTTGCATCGAGCAGCACAAACGACCATGTAGGCTATTGAGCACTCATCATAGAATTCAATCTTGCTTCCTCTTTCAACCATTCTATAGGTGAATGGCGATAGACGCATAGACGTTAGGGGGTCCCCGTGTGTGTCTTCTCAATGGTTGGTACTCAACATCCAGACTGGAGTCATTGTTAGAATTATCATACGTATTTTCTTCTTCCTTACTCGTACACTGTGCTATGTTGTCTGCCATACTTGAATCCTGAAGAACCGGAGGTTGTGTAGGGAAAGAGCCTACCCTACCCTCCACACATGTGGTAGCGTTAATCGTCGATGAAGAACTTAAGGCAGCCACGCAAGACTCAGTATCCTAAGCCATATTTTGACTTTTAGAATGCAGATCCTTCAACTCACTTTCTTCTGTTTCCATAGACTCTCCAATGTTACAAATGTTTAGCAAGATCACTTACTTATAGACTTGTTGCTCTAGTCCTCTATCTGAAGGCTCCTTTTCCTCTGAGAGACCCCTGGCTGTAATACTTGATTAGTAATTTCCTTCAACATATGTTGATTAATCTCCGTCGAGTTGGTTGTGCCCACTTTCATTATTGAACAATTATGTATCTTCCCAACAACCTCACTATGATCTGCAGGTTTAGAGCCCGCACCACTAGAGGAGGAAGAGGTAGGCACAGGTATGGCATTTAATTTCGAAGGATCAAATGTGTCTTCCTACTGCTTGGAATACAATTTTGGATGACTTGACACAACCAAACCCAACATTCTTATAGGCCTCTTCCTTACAAATATCATTATATAACTCCTCCACCCTGCTCAACTCCTTTCTTATTTTTTCATTTTAGGGTCAAATCGAATAACAACAAGAAGGACTTGAAGTAGGGGTGTGCAGAAAAAACCGAAACCGAGAACCGATCCAAAAAACCGAAAAACCGATCAAAAAAATCGATTAACCGAAGTAAATTATTCAAAATAAACGGTTCGGTTAACCGAACCCGGAAAAAAAATCGGTTCACGGTTCGGTTACGGTTTGGTTGGTCCAGAAAATGCGGTTAACCGCGGTTAACCGAAAACCCCCTTTTTTTTTTTAATATACATGGGTATACTATATAAAGTGAGCATAAAAAAACCCTAGAGCTTGGCTGCCTTTGCTTGCTTTAATGCTTTCCAGATCCAGAATCCCACCAGAGCTTGGCCTCTTCCTCGTCAGTTCTTCGGTCTTCACTTCAGCGCCTCAGGCTTCAGTCTTCTTCTTCGTCTCGTCTTCCCTGTTCTCTTCTGGTTGCGATTTGTGGTTTCTCTCTCTAAACCCTTTCTTTCTTTCTCTACACGGCTACACCTGCTTCTCTCGCTGTCGCTGGGGAAATCGATCAGCTTTGATTCTTTGAGAACGAAGAGTTCAACTGCAGTAATTGGAGCTTGTATCAGGTATTCTCTCTTCCTCTCTCTCTCTAAATTCCATTGTGCTCTTCCAGTCTTCCGGCGATTCTGGATCTGTTCTTGCTTAAGGATCTGTTCTCTAAATTTCATTCTCTAAACCCTTTCGATCTGCTCTTAGTCAGTTGTGTGGTTAATTTTCCTTGGGAAACTTGTGTAAGGTGCTCAGACGCTGGACCATTTTGATGTCAACATTGGGATGTGGCTGAGAATCAACATTGCTGCTGGCTTCCAGTGAACTTGATAGCAATCATGCGATTTTGCATCTAGAAAACTGGAAAAATAGCTGTAATTGTTCGTAGAAACTGTTGTTGAAAGGGGTTAGTTTGTATTTTGTTTGTCATTCCTGGGTTTCAGAGGAGAGATTTTTATTTGTATGAGTTCATGAGGTCTTTTACAATTTTAGTGAGGGTTTGTACAGTACAGTCTAGGTCTTTTACATTTTGATGTCATGGAATGTTTTAATTTGATATGAAAAAAGTGCTTTTAATTTGATAAGAAAAGTGTACCAAATTTAGGTTTTTTTTTTCAGTACTCTGATTAACCGTTAATTGAACCGGAATTTCGGTTAACCGATCCGAAAATACGGTTAACCGAATATTTCGGTTCGGTTACGGATCGAATGTTGGCCGATCCGAAAATTCGGTTAACCGAGAAATCGGTTAACCGCAAATTTCGGTTCGGTTACGGTTCGGTGTTTTCACTAACCGAATTTTCGGTTAACCGATGAACCGGTTAACCGGTTTTGCACACCCCTAACTTGAAGAGCTTCTTCACTTAAACTCATATTCATCAATGCTTTGGCTCATAAAAAACGAGTCTTAACATTGAAGGGAATCCAGTTCTATTGCCAAATCACAATGATTAGCCGATTCCAAATAGTTCGTTTTCAGCTAACAAGCAGCTAGATTTAATTGATAGAGATTCCAAGTTCCTCCATCACATTAGCATCGTCTACATTTTCAGGAACAAACACACATAGGTATTGAAGAGACTTGTCATACATGTTAATCGCAAGCTTGTAGGCTTTAGTTTTGAATAACTTATTGTCGTCCTCTTTCAAGGCTTTAGATTTCAAAATAGCCTCGCGAGGATTAACCATCCCCAATTACATCCTCATCAAATTCCTCCTTGACGTGATTCTTAGAAAATTTAGCAAACTGAGATTTAGAATAGCAAGTCATATTAACTAGAAATTCACTGAGTTTTGAGTGTAATAACAAAGAAGTAAACCAACCATTGGAGTAAAACCCCAAATAGACAACCAAATATCTAGTAAATTGATAACAACATAGTTAGTCTATTAGATCAATTAAAAAAGGAGCAAGCACACCTTATTCAACGAGTCAAGCTATATCACCCAAGCTATCACCAAAGACAGGCCTTTCTACAGTAATTCTATAGTATATATCCATGTACCTAACTAGACACACACCTATATAAGAGGCATCATATAATTAGGCTAAGCCTGTATTTCATTTTCCTCAACCCAACAAGCATTTTGGTAATTCTTTCAATCCAACCGACTAGAAAAAGATACATGGCAAAGAACAAAGGCACACTGCCAAAAAGAAAAGATATGCTATAGTAAGAAAAAATACATTGCAAAAAACAAAGGGTATACTCCAAGAAAAAAAGGTATATTGTAGAACAGAAAAGATACACTACTGTAAAAAAAAAAAAAGATATATTGCAACATATTGAGAACGCGTTTAATACACGACTTCAGAGTGTGTACCATGCTAAATACATACGTCTGTATCTAAGAATTTTCCTTGGTGAGAGCATAGAGCGGAATTCGAAATGAAAATAAATTGATAAGCATTACTTTCAGTACTTTTATTTACAATTAACAAAACATTACGCTTTAACTACATAAATTATGTGCAAAGCATACCATAAAATTGTTCCGTACAAAAAAATGTATATATGCATGCCCTCGTTATACATTTACGTGGCTTTTTTAAAAAAATATGCATGTTCAAAGATAATATTATTATTTTATCACATAGCTTATAATTTACATTTTAAACTGATGGTGCAACCCATAAATCTCAACTAAGTTGGATAAATGGGGATCATGATGGATTTTCTTTTCTTGTTACCTTAAATTTCGTTCATTATGACACATTTAGATTTGTAACTGTATTGGGAAGATTATAATTTCTGTATATTCCTCTAATCAAAGTTACATACATATATAACAAAAGGCAAATGGTAAAATAAGGAAGGAAATAACGTAAGAGTAGGAAAGAAATAACTACAAATGTTCACATTCCTAATACACCTCCGACTTTCTATCTTTAACACTCCTCCTCAAGTTGGGGAGTATATGTCTAACATCCCCAACTTGTTACATATAGTATTAATTGGGACTTTGCGAAGGGGCTTGGTTAGAATACATGGGGGACAAGAAGATGTTCCCATGACAAGATCTCGAATTAGATGATAATCCACCGCAATGTGCTTGGTCCGCTCATGGAAGACCTGATTCTTGGCAATATACATGGCAGCTTGATTGCCACAGTGTAGCCTCACCAAACCATCATGGCGAACACCTGGCTCGCGAAGTAAGCGCTTCATCCAAACTAGCTCACAGGATGTGTGTGCCATTGCGCGGTATTCTGACTCCGCACTGGATTGAGATATAACTGATTGTTTCTTACTCTTCCAGGATATAAAGTTACCACCAAAGAAGACACAATATCCAGTAGTGGACCTTCGACTAGTAGGACAACCTGCCCAATCGGCATCAGTGAACGCTGCGATCTTACTATGTCCCTGATCAGAATATACAAGTCCTTTACCTGGAGATCCCTTAAGGTATCTAAGGATCCGAATAGCTGCATCCCAGTGTGTAGTGTGCGGGGCTGATATGAACTGGCTCACTATACTCACTGGATAAGCAATGTCTGGCCGAGTAACTGTTAGATAATTTAGCTTCCCGACCAGTCTCCGATATCTCTCAAGATCATGTAGGGGTGCTCCGTCATCAGGCATGAGCTTGGTCTCAGGGACCATCGGTGAGTCAACGAGTTTGCATCCAAGCAACCCGCATTCTGAAAGCATATCAAGGACATACTTTCTTTGACAAATAAGGACCTTACCAGGAGACCGTGATATCTCAATGTCAAGAAAGTACTTGAGTTTACCAAGATCTGTAATCTGGAATTGCTCGCTCAAAAACTTCTTTAATACCGAGATCCCCTCAACATCATCACCGGTGATAATCAGATCATCGACATATGCGACTAGGATGATGGTCTTCTCCTTTAAGTGTCTATAAAAGACTGAGTGGTTATTAGCACTCCTGGTCATGCCAAACTGACCAAGGGCTTAGGAGAGACGCCCAAACCAAGCCCAGGGAGATTGTTTCAGACCGTATAAAGACTTCCGCAAACAGTAGACTTTGGAAGCCTCCTCCTGAACAACGAATCCAGGTGGCTGAGTCATATAAACCTCCTCCTCAAGGATGCTATTGAGAAAGGCATTCTTGACATCTAATTGGTACAGCGGCCAGTGGCGAACAGCAACTAGAGCTATGCAGATACGAATAGATGCCATCTTAGCAACGGGAGAGAAGGTCTCATCATAATCAATGCCATACGCCTAAGAGTACCCTTTTGCAACCAAGCGAGCTTTGAGTCGGTGTAGTGACCCATCAGGATGAACCTTGATCGTGAAGACCCACTTGCAACCGACTGTGTTTTTGCCAGGAGGAAGAGGACAAAGATCCCATGTGGCTTTTTTAACAGAGCTGATATTTCTTCCTGCATAGCGCGAAACCACCCCGGATTGTGCAGAGCCTCTCTCACATTCTTAGGAACAGAGTAACTGTCAAGACTAGTAGTAAAGGCATGGTGATATGTGGATAGGGCTGCGTAGGAATAGAAGCGGTCGAGGGGATATCTGGTACTGGGGCATTGACGTGAGCCTTTACGAAGGGCAATAGGAGGGTCCAGATCGGAGATTTGAGGTTGTGGGATTGGAGCAGGAAGCGGTGGACTAGGTGTGATAGGGTCAGGTGCTTGTGTAGGAGATTGTGGGGATTCAGTGATTGGGTCAGGTTCAACAGGAGATGCACAAGTCTCATGATCCTGCATAGTCTAGACAGAGTTAGTATTAACAAGGGAATTCTTACCCCTTCGAGTATATACCTGAGTAATAGGAGGCGCAGGAAGTGTCGGTGACACGCCACTCTTGAGGATTGAAGAAGAACCGATGTGAATATCAGGATATTTTAGAATAGTCATGATAGGTGGAGAATTACTAAACGTAGATAATGGACCAGATTCAGAATTTAAGAAATACGGTACAGACTCCATAAAAATGACATCAGATGAAACAAAGTACCTTCTAAGGGTGGGGCTATAACATCGATAACCTTTTCGAGTTCCAGAATAGCCTACAAAAATGCAGCGTAGGGACTTGGGATCAAGTTTCGTACGACTTGGTCGATGATCATACACATAACAGACGCAACCAAAGATCTTGGGTAAAACAGGAAATAAAGGTACAGATGGAAATAAGACATTATAGGGTATTGCACCATCAAGTACAGAGGATGGCATACGGTTTATCAGATAACAGGCAGTGAGGACCGCGTCGGCCCAAAAACGATGAGGGACATGTCCATGTATCATCATAGTATGAGCCACCTCAAGAATGTGTCTGTTCTTTCGTTCAGCCACTCCATTTTGTTGAGGTATAGAAGCACATGATGATTCATGGATGATACCATTATTAGTCATATATTGCACAAATTCATTTGTAAAATATTCTTTGGCATTGTCACTATGAAGAGTTTTAACAGTAATGTCGAACTGAGTTTTCACAAAAGAACAAAAAGTTGAAAATTTTGCAAAGATTTCTTGTCTAGATTTAATAACAAAGATCCAAGTTGCACGAGAGAAATCATCCACAAAAGTAACAAAATATCAAAAACCTGATATAGATGTAATTGGACAAGGACCCCATACATCAGAATGCACTAAAGCAAACATACTGGTAGACCGACTAATGACTCTAGGGGGATGGGAAGCACGGACATGCTTACCTTGGATACAGGACTCACAAACTAATTCTGAAATAGACTGAAATTCAGGACGTATCTTCTTCAAGACCTGGAGAGATGGATGTCCCAACTGATAATGAACCTCCTTAGCACTACTAGTACTTAGGTATGCCACTCGCTGAGGTGAGCTTTCCATGCAATACAGACCTTTCTCCTTATATGCAATGCCAATCAACATGTTCGTCCCCAGTTCCTGAACGGTGCATTTAGTCGGGGTGAAGGTAACAGAGCAATATAACTGTTCTGTTATTTTGCTTACAGACATAAGGTTTTCAGAAAAAGAAAGAACATATAAGACAGATGATAAGGGCATGTTTTGTGAAATCTGGGTGGATCCAATTCCTTCTATATTGCAGGTAGAGCCATTGGCTATTTGGACAGGTGGTTGTGAGGTAGTGGCAAGTCCTGACAGTATACTTTTGTTACCAGTCATGTGATCAGTAACACCTAAATCAACAATCTATGATGATTTTGATGCTATAAAACAGTTGGAAGTCATACCTGGGTGGGTAAAGTAGCCCTCGGAGTCTGTGGCTGAGAGGTCATGTCAGTACGAGAGAAGCCCAGCTGCTCAAGTCGCTGAACAAGTGCAGCAACTTCATCTGAATTGGTGCGATCGCTGGGTGATTGATTGACAGTGGCCACCTGAGCACGAGGAGGCTATGGTGAATCTTTTGGGCGCTTTGGGCAATCCCACTTCAAGTGACCCCACTCCTTGCAGTAGCGACACTGCACATTCTTATTGCTACTAGAATTAGAAGTGCCCTTAGATCCTTTTCCTCTTTTCACGGATGACTGACCTGTGCTCTTACCTTTGTAAGAGTTTGCCACTAATGCTGAGGTTACGAAAACATCTCCCGCAGAAGATGATAGGTAGCAGACAATATAATCGTCTGACCAAGAAGGATCGGACGGGTAGAGGAGTATCTAGATGACATACCTCCAATAAATGTGAGTGTATTTAGCTGCTCCCGTACTGAGGTTGAATCCGCACCGAAGGGAAATGAACCCCTCATCTCATCAGATAACTTCTTGAATTTGGTGAAGTACTCGGTAAGAGTTGCATCACCCTGTTCACACCTTGCATATGCCTGAGAAACTGCGTATGTGTGTGCCATGCTAGTTTTTTTTGAATATGTGGATTGGAGATGATCCCACATTTTCTTAGTGGTCTTAAAGGTGTGTACAGTGGATAAAATATCGGGCTCCATCGCATTCCATAGGATCATGCGAATAGAGCTATCCTCAGCTTTCCAGTCTTCGGTAGCTTGTGATTCTTCTGTCAGATATTTTCCCTTTCGGAGCGAATCTAACCTAATCTCAACAAATGTGGACCATTGTTCCCAATTAGAGCTAGAGAGATTAACAGGAATTTTCAGTTGCTGGGTGGATATCAATTGTGGAACCATAGGTACAATTTCAGTGGCAGGTTCTCTATCCTTCTCCATTAAAGAAAATAATGTTTAGAAAGAAAAAGAGAGTGGTCGATACCGAGAGGGAGAGACTCCTCCTGACGATGGGAGGTACGGAGCAGAGTGGAGGGCAGAACGGAGCAGAGCGGGGCGCAGGAACAGCAAATCAGACTGGTCGGCCGGTGGATCTGATGGAACTCTAGCCGCTAATACGGCTCTGATACCATGTAACTGTATTGGGAAGATTATAATTTTTGTATATTCCTCTAATCAAAGTTACGTACATATATAACAAAAGGCAAATGGTAAAATAAGGAAGGAAATAACGTAAGAGTAGGAAAAAAATAACTACAAATATTCACATTCCTAATACACCTCCGACTTTCTATCTTTGACAAGATTAAAGAGAACATTTTCTTATTCATATTGTCATAAAATAGATTATGTTATTTTGAACATTTTAGGTTGTTTAAAGTTATTCCCCAGTAACAAATTTTTGTAGTATTTAAGTATAAAATTTGTTTTTTCTTATATATGAATATCCGATTTCTCTATCATTAATTTGCTTGCATTATTGTAAACTACTCTAGAGTGAATAAAAAGAAAAATAAGAAATTGATAGACAAAGTCACAAAAGTGTACAGTATCATGTTTACCAACCCAACAATAAGATTTGACCTTTTTTTAAATAGGGCCTACGGTTCAAAGTTGTTTATCTCAACGTGAGTGAATGATATGATTGCTCTAACAGGACATCATAATTAAAATGATATATAAAATTACGACACATTTCATGGAAAAGGAGTCACTGTTTTTGTACAAGATACTTCTTATGTGCCTCATCCTGACTTAAAAATTATATTACTATTTGTTCAATTGAAAAAAATTATATGATTAAATTACGGTACGATGTTACTATCGAAAATTATGTAGAATTATCTCGTTATCGATAATTTTTCACAATTAAAAATTACAATATAATATTTCTTTATGGATATGATTTATTCAATTAGGACATCATTTGTATATGTCAACATAGCTAAGTAGCTAACGAATATTAAAATTCACAACTGTTATGTAGTTCTTTTTTTTTTTCTTTTTTGGGTATAATGTTAACTGCTTATAACTATTAAAAATCTAAAGATTTTAGATCATATAAAATACTAATTCAATCTGAACCAAAATACCTTAAAAGTGTCTTGTGACAACATATTTATCATCACAATCATGTCATTCCTCATTTCTGTTTGAGACGAATTATGAAATCTTGTAATAAAAAAAATTAAATGGCAACTGGATCTGCAAGTAACCCCACCATTTGCAAATATTGTAGGATGACTACTAGTATGGGGTATGGAGCTCACGTCTGCAGTATTTAATAAATAAATTGTATGACTTTCTCTGTCTATACATATAAAGAGAGAGAGAGAGAGAGCACATTTAATAAATTTATTCATTGCCCACCTAGAAATTGTTCATATATTGAAATATAATGCATGAATTATTTTGTTGTTAGCTATAAATAATCATATGTGAAAATCCACTGTCAAAAGTACAATTATATGGATTAATGAAGCATATACCAATTGCAACATGGGTACACCATTATAACATTTGACAAGAAAATTTTCCCTACATGACTTATACCCTGCTTTAGAAATAGAAAATATAAAACTCTACTGAGCTTGTGAAATTATAGTAAGAGATAATTACATAATTTTGTGTACAAATTCAAGCTATGGACAGCATTATCTCCAGCATTTTTATGATTTGGTACCACAATTGCTATAGCTAAACCATGCCATGATACAATGTCTTTTCACAAAGCACTTGGATTCCGAACCTAATTACAGTGAATGTATAGCCTTGACCTTGTCAATTGCCTGTTTGATTTTAGTAGATGGTTCATCATACAAGGAGGTAGGATCAATAACAGATGCACAACTGGGCTCCCCAAGAAAAGCCCGGAATGAATCTGCCACCGAATACGAGAGAGCCTTGAGATCGTATCCACCTTCCAAGAAGAAGATGCAGCGCCCTCCACAGAGTTCTTTGGCTAGTTGCTTTATGTTAGCAGCCAGCGCGTAGTAGGTCGCGGTTTTGAACTGAAAATTTGCTAAAGGGTCGAAGATGTGGGCATCATACCTGCACCAAAAGTCAAACCAAAAGAAATGGTTCAAAAGTACCAAGACCAATATAATGGATCTTGGTTTGGATAAGTAGATATCTAATCAGATCAAGACTCAAAATTCTGCCTAAGATTTCTTTGTTTCTTCCCCCCCCCCTAAAAGTTTGTGGGGCTCCACAAGAATTTCTTCCTTTTGTGACGGTGGGTTGGGCTTGGACACAGTGCCGGATCCAAATATTTTGTAACAAGGTGTCCAGTTTTCAGTTTCTCAAAATTTAATAATACCAATTAATTCTTACGAGTGTCCATGTTATAATTCTTAAACAATTTATTCAATATTAAACAATTCTTTGGCTAATGTTGTCCGTTGAACCATTAGAATTAGCGTAGATTCACCCATGTTTGGAGTTTGGACATAGACTCTCTGCTTCCAGGGGTAAAAGCCTAAAAGGTAAGGGAAGGCTGTGAATATCTAGTTCTGGAACCCCCCCCTCCCCCCGGGGCCTTCTGTTTGTTTGGGGGGGGGGGGGGGGGAAGGGTTATTTGTAAATTAACGCTGTGGGTTTGTGACTACTCTCTTGGTCATTCGGAGCTGATAAACAAGTTACTTCAACCTCCCCTTCATAACCATTACACTCAAATTCACAAAGACTAGCAAAGCTATCAAAAGACTTAATATGCCTAGAACTGTATTTGTATTCTGTCAACCAGCTCTCTACCATTTCTCAAGTCCTATGGCTTTTTTACCACACCACCACCTAATATGAGCAAGACTGGGAAATTTAGATATAGGAAACCTTGCCTTACTATAAAGAGACTTATTCCAAAATACATATAAGTTTTATTTTATTTTATTTTATTTATTTATTTGTTTTTGAAGAAACCATCTTCCATGGAGTAGTAGCACTAGATTGTAAGTTGAATAAGTAACCAGAGATGAAAAGTAGTATACAAAAAGGTACAGAGGACACCCAACAGAAAATACTATCAAGTAACAAAGAGACAGAACAATTATACATATAGCAGCATCAATATATGCTCAATGTCAAGACACCCAAGAGAGGATAAAGTACCTGCTACTTAAGTTTTGAAACCCTAATCCTACAACTCTAAAAGCTTAGAAGTCATTAGGCATGTCCTGCATGAGATGCAAATGCAAAATATCATTTCATGCCTCTTTGGTCTTTCTCTTACATTCTGGAATATCAATTCTCTCACATGTCTTCGTGGATGCATCTATATCCTTTCTCTTGATCATCCAAGCCATCTGAATTTTGCTTCCCTTTTCTTGTTCTCCGTTGGTGCCCCTCATACCTTATCTCTGATCACTTCGTTTCTTGTCCTATCTAATCTCATGTGACCACACAGCAACCAGGTCATCCTCATCTCGTCTCCACGACCATCATCCTTTACATTCGGATCTTCTTAGTTGACCAGCATGTTGAGCGGTACCATAAGGCCAGTCTAACCACCACACAGTAACTCTTCCCTTCAATCTTAATGGGATACTTTTGTCACATAGCGCTGAGATTCATGATGCTTGCTCCATTTTTGTCACCCCATCCTTATACGATGAACGATGTCCTCGCCGATATCTTATTGACTTGGATGATTGAGCCTAGGTATCTACACTTCTTCACCCTAGATACTGTCACATCACCAAGGATGACTTCTTTATTGCTCCTCCTTCCCCATTGCTGAACTTAAGTACCCAATCTTCAACCCACTTGATCCAAAACCATTACCCTTAGAGTATCCCACCATCTCTTATTCTTCTTGTTGACTTAGTCTTGTTAATCATAACAATGTCATCAACAAGTAACATACGCCATGATGCCTCATCTTAAATCCTTATAATGAGCTCATACATAACAACTTTCTTTTAAAAAAAAAAAAAAGAAAAGAAAAAAAGAGCTCCAAGTCAATATTTGGTGTAGGCCAGTATCAATAGGAAAAACGCCTATGATCCCACCTAACGTCCTTACATTCATCTTTACTCGGTCATACATATCTTTAATAACTCATATATTTGCCATCAGGGTGTCTTTCCCCAGGAACTTCCACATCTCCTCGTTAACTCTATCATATGTCTAATATAACGACCAAACATTTCTCACCCCTGAGCTCATTAATATGAGAGACCAACAAGTACATTTAGAAACTTAAATGTATGCTCGCATGCCAGATAATCGAGACATTAATAACTTACCCTGCAGACACAAGGATTATATCTGGCTTGAATCTTTGAGCACATGGCACAATAACTTCATCAAAAACAGTTCTCATAGCAACATCACCAGTCCCCCCAGGAAGTGGCAAATTTAAAGTCGTACCTTCACCAGGCCCACATCCTACCTCGTGAATTTTGCCTGTACCAGGATAGCTTCCCTCCTATAATGCAAAAGATTAAACATGATATCAACTAGATGGCAAAGCCTAGCAAAAAGAGTAACAAAGCAAATATTACAAACATCGACAGAAAAGAAGTAGAATCAATATGAAATTGATGACCACATTTCAATAAGAGCAACTCAAGAATCTAAGCTGCAAACTTCAAGCGCAAAATATATACATATTTATAATTAATCTCCAATCACATGTGCACCGAACGATTACAGCTTGAGCTTTGTTAAAAACACAGCAAAGTTTGAGAGTAGGATTCATTTCCTTTGCAGAAAACCTAAGACCAAGGGGATTCTTGTTACTTTTTATAGAGGCAACAGAGGAGACCAAGGGCATCCCATACACAGTCAAGCGATGGTTTTAGTCGAGCAGAAAATTTCAAACAATAGAATCAGCAGCATAGGAAAATAACACAGACTACAAATTTTGTATTTTAAGCACAACTGAGGCCCTGTGCTTTTCAGTGAGAAATAATGGGTGTGGGATGGGTGAGTGTGGGAAAAGGGGGGGAAGGGGTGGGTGAGTGTGGTATTTTTGTTTAAGTGTGGGAAGAAGTGGGTGAGTGTGGGTGAGTGTTGAATGTAGTTAAATGAAGTTGAAGTATTAGTTATTAATATTTTTTTGTCTTATAATGTAATAATTTTATTGTGATAGTAATTAATGATGATGAAATTTTTTTATTTTTGTTTATTCTTTTTTGTTCTTTTTATTTTGTTTATTTTTTATTTTTTTATTTTTTATTTTTGTATTTTTGTATTTTTGTATTTTTTATTTTTATTACTTTATTTTTTATTTTTTATTCTTTATTTTTATTTTTCTTAAATTTTTTAAATTTTTAAATTTTCTATTTTTTATTTTTATTTTTCTTAAATTTTTTAAATTTTTTATTTTTTATTTTTACTTTTCTTAAATTTTTTAAATTTTTTTAGTTTTAATTTTTTATTTTTTTGTATTTATTTTTTATTTTCTTATTTTTTATTTTTTTGGAATTTTCCGCAGGTTGTTTTTCTGGAATAGAAAAATGAAAAATAAAAAATAAAAAAATAAATACAACAAAATAAAAAATAAAAAATAAAAATAAATACAAAAAATTAAAAAATTAAAAAATTAAAAATAAAAATAAATACAAAAAAATAAAAATTAAGAAGTAAAAAATAAAAAAATAAAAAATAAAAATAAATGCAAAAAAATTTAAAAATAAAAATACAAAATACAAAATACAAAAATAGAAACAAAAAATACAAAAATACAAAAACACAAAAATAAAAAATAAACAAAATAAAAAATAAACAAAATAAAAAAATTAAAAAGAGCAAAATAAAAAATAAAAAAATAAAAAAATTTCAAGTAACATAAAATTTCTAAAAATAATATCAACTACAATACATCTGCACTTTCTGTCACGAATTACGAACAATGCCAAAAAATTATACGTAGGAAAAAAGCATCTGCAACTTTTGTCATGGATTACGATGTACAGAAAATTATTCTGTCACATACACAGCAACAACCATATATGCTTTCTAACCTACAACAAATATCTCATAACCAACGATAACAAAAAGAATAAAACTGTTCCATAACATCCGAAAAATTAAAACTGCTCATAATTGCTATCAGATTATTCGTACACACAATTACGTAAATTATAAAAATTTTCAGAATATGAGAAATGGTTGTTTTATATAGATGTGGGAAGGAGTGGGTGAGTGTGGGAAGGAGTGGTTTTTTTTTAAGTGTGGGAAGGAGTGGGAAGAAGGGGGAAGGCGTGGGTGAGTGTGGGTTGGGTTGATTAAACTATGAAAAGCACAGGGCCTGAATGACTCGCACAGCACAAACTGAAATCATTATAATTCAAGGTGCAGTCACTAACAAGAAGTTGGTTCATCCAGTGAAGCATCTCCAACACACAAGGTGCGGCCACAATAAAACAACACAGAAGGAGTTTTCTGCAAATAGCTAGCATCCATGTAGTTCAACATGCTAGATATGTGAGTCATTTATTTGTGCTGGTACAAAAGGTGAGCGGGTTACTAGACTATTTGGGTTCTTGCAGTGGGAAATCAAGGGGTTGAGAGTTCAATTCTAATGTGGCACTACCTTCCAGGTTGTGTGAGTTACCCTTCCCCCGAGTCACTTGAATCCTAGTTGCAGTCCAGTACCTGATTCCACTAGAAGTGCCATCCTAACAACCACACCACCCCCCCCCCCAAAAAAAAAAAAATAATAAGTAAAAATTGCCAAACCTATTTATTTCCATTTAATTCTCTAGCTCTTGCCACTTAAGTATGCATAGATCGCAGCTGGATGCAATTCTGCTCCTGAAAAATAGACATATGCTATCTAACCAAACAGGGCAATATTTATCCATTCCAAGTTTGGCAATGTCGGGGGTAAAGGAACACCACACTCACCATCAGAAACTCTTTCGCCCCGCACTCACCATCAGAAACTGTCCTCAAAAGTATCGGAACTATTCATGCATAGCGAATTTTGCAGAACAACGACGCACAAAGCAGGGTTTACCTTATGAGTTGAAATGAAAAATATATCTGGATCCTCATAGAACACATCCTGCGTGCCATTGCCGTGGTGAACATCAAAATCAATGATAAACACATGCTTTAAACCATGTACACGCTGGGCATATCGGGCAGCAATAGCAATGTTTCCGAAAATGCAAAAGCCCATAGGCCCATCTGGAACAGCATGGTGACCTGGAGGCCTTATCAAAGCAAATCCAACTGGAGGCTCTTTGGAGTTCTTAGATGCGGTCACCTAAAATGCTCTGATGAAGTTCAATCAGAAGTAAATCAAATCTCAAGCTTTTTGGTTGACAAGTAAGAAGCCTCTCAGCTGTTGTTGAGGATTGAAATATAGTTTCCAAAGCAAATTCTCAAATTAGTGATGCCAGAAAACGCTACATGATCTTAAGAAAGATACATGTGGAGCCTTACCACTGAGTCAACTACAGCAAGTCCTGCTCCAGCTGCAATAAGCGAGTCGTGGAATGTCTGGTAAAAAGTAAAGCATTGTCGATGTTTGAGCAGTGGATACATATTCTCTAGCAGAAATATATACATTGATCAGACAACAGAACAGTTTGAATAACGTGTATTTTTGTGACCAATGTCTTGCAGTGAAAGAACAAGGGAAGAGAAACTTTCTCCAACTGACCAAGCCTGTGGAACTGTATCATATAAGCATTCTCGTTTGAGCAACAATGGATATACATTCATAATCTCACTGAATTATTACTTGTTATTATGACTACTATTTCAAGTGGATTTTAATCAGCTTGCCCCAGTTAGATAATTGGTTTTCAGAAAAACCAATTCTAGCATTATGAGCAATCAGCCAAGTCAATGCGTTTCACACATAGATCTTTCAAATTCTTTCATTTTGTTGCAATGATTATTTCATTATTCCAGGAGGTGGTCCAACACAATTATATCAGAAATCCAGCAAACTTTAAATTTTTGACTATCAAGAGAGGAAATCGTATTCATTTAAATTTCAACATGTCTGAAGAAACAATAAAATGAAAAGCGTTCTTACAGAGGGAGTGGCATACGTCGGTGCAGATCCATCAATTATAATAAGACCTTGCTCTGAAGCCTGCTCCATGGCCTACAAAACATAGTTTGTTAAAGGGGTACCTCATACTCAAAAGTGGCACGGACAAGAAAACAAACCGTATAGTCAGAAACAGGAACAGCAATGGAAAAGAATTATCACGCAAAAGGAGATCACTACATAGTTAAGCTGCAGTTGCTGAAGGCATAAAATTTTTCTTTTTGACAAAAATATGAATTAGGCTGAATTGATTGATGAAATCAAGAGGAATCTGAGCTCAGAAGAACACATTGTTCTTCTCTCAAGACTCTTAATATCTTGGCTGCTATATGTCATTGATTGAAACAAACAATGGAATGCAACTGCTCAATTTATTGCTATAGGTGTTCAATCGACCAATCTAGATAGAAGATAAGATAGGGGACTTTTCCACACAAGCAGGAAAGATCAATAGGGCCTATTCAACCCCAAAGGACCAGCTAAGCCAAACTTGGGGAGGGGGGGCGAATCGTAGATTGTTTAATGGACTCTTGATGATATACAAGGATTAGAATCTATTCATCTAATAACAGAACTCACCAACAAGTGTACAGCTTGGAAAGTTTGTTTTTTTCTTTTAGAGCAGCAGGACTTAAAAAAGTTCAAAGGGTATTAGTAGTTTTGAAGTGGCCATTGGTGAACAAATGAATCTCTTCTAACATTTTCTGAGTTGTTCAGATGTGTACATGCTAAATTTGGAAACACTGTCAGCAAGGTAGTGAGCACATGCAGTATCCAGGGCTTTCAGGCAGCAAAAATATTTGCAAATTGCCCTTTGTAGTGACATAGGTGATAGAATAATGATAAAGGGACAACTCATAATGATGTAAGCATGGATTCAAAATGTGGCCATTCTACCTCGCATCGGAAGGGTTTTGGAGTTTGTGAACCACATTTTCATCTTGTGACAGCCGTGATATGGAACGCGATAGCCGCATTGGAGTGATTTTGCCGTACTGCGACCAAAACTGTATTTTGAACCCTTGGATATAGGGTAAATTATGCAAAATGCAAAAGACAATCTTAAGGCCAAGACCAATGGGGAAAGCCCTAGGAAACATGTAAGATGTAGGAAACTTAAGTCTTGAAAAAAGTTTCACAACTATACTTCAGGAGAACTTCTATGCGTTGTGTTGTTTGCCACTTACTATAATTATCCTATTCCCTTCCTTAGTCCTTTGTCAATTTTCTTTCTAAAGATAACAAGTTGACAAATGTTCTCTATCAAAAATAAATAAATAAATATATAAATTTTGGGTCCCTTAGAATTGGGCTCTCTAGCTGCAAAGTAAAGTTAGGTAAAACTGCCTACATTTGAATCTCCATATACCTTGTTCAAATAGGATCTACACTAGGAGATCTAGTATTAGATGATATATTCCCTCAATCCTAGATGTAGGAGATAAAACTACTTTGAGGGCATGGGGGCCATGGCCCCTCCCAAGTGATTGTTATTGATTTACAACTGGAATGACACTTCCATTTATTTGCTGAGTTGGTCAATGTGCATTTTTGAGGGCTCTGTGTGTTGAAGTCCCGTGTTCAAGCCGCGAAGCTTGCCTACATAGCATCAATTCTTCCCCCATTTTAAGCTTTTTTCAATGTTGAGTATGATAAGTCTTGCTTGTGTTTTTAGTTATTCTCTGTTTTGTTTGTTTTTTTAATCCCCTATTCCTTTTTTGTTTTCTTACGTAATAAAGAGTGATATATTCAAGTACAAGTTGATAGTTAAAGCAAGAATATAAATATGTATTTACCAAACAACTTCTAAACTACTTTAGTTTCATGAAGAATCTACATATACAGTGACATAAAGAATAAATTTTGATAATAAAGTTGGAGAAAAGGGTATAGATCAGTTAGCTCGGTACACTAGATTTGAGTTACAATAAAATATAAAATAACAGGATTCAGCTGAGGTTGGAGAGACAATATTAGGGACTTGGGTAGTAGAAAATCTTGATTTTTAAAAAAAAAAGTGTCAAACAAATGACCCAAAAAAGAGTACTTTTTAGAAAAAAATCGTATTCCTTTTTCACTCCTTCCACTCTTGTAAAATAATTTTATTTTAGTCTCAATTGCTTAACATATTTTTTTTGAGGATAACTTGCTCTAGAGTGCTGGAAGTATGATTAGACACACTATTTTGTTATTTCTTAAGTCTTCATGAATAACTCAAGTCTTGTTTTTGTCATCATCGTGGGATCCCCCCCCCCCCCCCCCCCCCCCCCAAAAAAGACACACACACACACACACACACACACACACACAAGTAATTATTGTTCTTTACTATTGCTTTCATGATAAAGTGAGACATTGATTGGGCCGTGAAAAAAAGGGTGAGATACTGATAACTCAGCCCACTCAATTCCCTCAATCCAAGGCAAAACATCTGAGGCAACCACAGAGAACATCTGTCCAGGATCTAAGTTTGTAGAAGATCCATACCCGTCCCTGCTACAAGGTTTTCTTGAGTCCATGAGTTTTATCCAAAAATCCAAGTTAAACGAAGAGGTACAGCCTAGGAAGGTGCTAGGGGCTTAGGGGGTCACCCAGGAAGGGAAATGGCTTTCAGTCACAGTACATGCAGCTGCCACCTTAAAAATTTTAATTTGTTGGACTGAAGTTTTTCTCCAACACGTAAAATGCCATGGAAACATAAGAACACCATTCTCATGATTACTGCCAAGCCATTCAAAATGCAGTTTCCGTCACATTTATGGCTTTGCTCATGGCGCGCAAATCGCTCTAATGCGGCAAACGCGCTACACATCGCGGTTAACGCAATTGCCGTTGGGTGAAAATGCGGTTCGCTCAACTTCAAAACCTTTCCAATGCAGCCGTTCGTTGCGGACCAGCCACATTTTGAATCCACGCGATGACAGATATTAGGAGGTACACCGAATTTTGCAGCACTTGAGCAAACCTAAGAGGCTAATCACCAGAGAACACGATGTAGAAATCATATACTACCTCCACAATTCCCAATCGCCTCCCTCCCCTGGGGCATGGCTGTGGGTAAGCTGGCGTGTCCATGGCCCTATCACTCCTGAAGACACAAGAGAGGTGATAAGGGGGAAAACCTCCGCCTTCCCCCCCCCCCCCAACCTCCAACCCCAAAATGACCATAGTGTGTCTAAATCCCACACTTTGATGCAAGAAACAAAAACTTGATGCATTCATCCACAAATATTGATACATACAGGTATAGTAGGTACTGTAATTACCTTCTCAAGGCCCAATACATAGGCGCGTTCATGGACACTAGTAATATCTTCCACTGATGCTGGTCTGAAATGTTTGAGTTCAACTATCTCCATGCCATGAAACTGCCATGTGCATCAGCCAAGTTAAAAGTTCATAGTAATTCATTACAAGAGGGTGGAGATCTGGGAAAATAATGCATGGGCAAACAGATAAGAAACACTAGGAAACCACGAGTAACGACACCAGAATTTTTTTGTGTTGGGTCTCTCAATAAGCCAATCCACAGTCGAAATCAGAGCGGGATAAAATCAACAATACTGTAATAAAATACAAGCATCCTTCGAATGGAAAAGATTGCAGTACAATTTACTTTGCAGTACAAGCATCCTTCGAATGCAAACCTTTGGGACCTAATCAAAATTATAAGTCAATAATGTGTGCAATACAATTTACTTTGCACTTCGGCGCTCCTGTGGTCAGTAAACTCTCTAACCCTTTCATCTAAGAGCATTGAGGTTACATTCTCAGTACCAGCTAACTCCTGCTTGGTTGCACACCAAGCAACTGTATCATATGCTGATGTGGTTTATATAGACCCTTGCAAGAGATCATATAGCATCATGCATTCCCTCACAATGTTCTGCCGATATTGTTATTCCACATAATTAAACATGGAAACAAATAGGAATAGAACAATATCCAAGTGGTGCAGACAGTTACTAATGTGTGCATTCATAGGCCCATTGCCAAGCATGTACCCTTCTTCCTCTCTTATTTACTTCTTTCTTCCCTCCCCCCATTATTGATGGCCCTATAAAATAGGGATCACCCCATCGGGGGAAGGATCACATCCCTTTGAGCAGGAATAGTACAGATGATGTGATATTTTCTTGTTTTGATGCCTTACCACCTAAAACCGAGTTATGAAACAGTGTGGCTGCCAGGGGATCCAAACTATGAGAAACAGAAGCCTTTTTCTGCAGGGCCTACAGGCCACTATTTAGGAAGGAATGCAAGCAGAGCCTTTCTTATGCTTCACTTAGAAAGTGCAGAGTTATCAAGTATGCAGTCTTCAACATCAAACTCTGCCCCAGAGTCTTCAACATTAGTTTCATTAAGTATACCTGGCTTAAAAAGTAATTAGTCTGAGACTCTCAGTGTTAGACTGCTCTGAGTATTCACTGAATTTCCAATTAATTTAGCCTCACTATTAGAATGCTATTACAATTCACTTAATTTCCAATTAATTATCAGGTTCCTGTTATCATTATGTCATGTAGGCTTCATATAAGCATGTTTTGTGATACTTGGAGAACAGAATAACCACATTAATTTCTCTCTCCTTGGATTAATTTTAACATGTTGAGGAACATTAGGTCCTCCACATTTTGACAAGCTGCAGATCCCCGGGACTACTTTCATTTTAATTCACTGAATTGTCCTGTAACACAGAAGATGAAGAAGACCCTTTTTTTGGGGGGAAGGGGAGTCCTTATTAGCATTACTCAGAAACAAATACAAAGAAATTCAAAAGAATAAGGAGTCATAAACGACTAAAGTTTATAATTTATAGTCCAATGTGAAGAAGCTATAGTCACAGAACTTTGAGATACATCAGCACACGAACAATAACGTGGAAATGGCAACGGAAACATTGGCACAGCCTTTTCTTCCACGAATATAGATCAGAGCATAAAGAATTATGAAGACTCATTACCTTTGGAGTGAGCTCCATGTTTTCAAGTGCATCAACAATTGCAGAAACTCTCAGATTAGACTCTGGATGGGCAAACTGTAGAGCAATTGAAAGAATCCAATCTCAACAACGAGATACAGACATTCATGAAAGAAACTTATTTATTCAATGCCACAGAGTCCTAATTGCAGCTTTGCCAGAAGTTAGACAAATACAATGACTTGACAGTTGACAATATTGGTTCCACAAAAACAAGCTGCTTGTTGATCATTTTCAAACCCAGTAAAACAATCATAAAATGTAATATTGGCATGTCATCATAAGGTAAGACATTAACTTGAGTGGGCTAGTCAGTGAACAGCAAAAGCTTTTTTTGCACATTAAGTTGACATTAACAGAGTCCTGTTCAAATGTATTTCTCTCCATAAAGTGCCATTGCGATTTTTCACATTGAACGGGCTGCAACCAGCTACATATAATGAAGATTAAAATCTTGAGAGGCACCAGCAGCCTGATCATTTCTTTGTAGCCACAAAACATGAAAATCAATTGAGCATTAGAAATTGAAGCTGGGAAAACCTTGTATCATTTTGATGCAATCATGAAAGTAGGAAGGCTAGAACATGACGAGAGTCACTGTGCCTTTGGTCTGGGCTACCTAGAGCAAGGGTCACATTAAATGACTTATCATTATCGAGAGTGAATCAACAAATATCTGACTTCATCAGGATAGAGATCAGGTCAACAAACTTGCAGATTACCTTGAAATAAGAGGCATAAACTGGCCAAGTTTGCATCAAGTCAGCGTAGGATCCAAATAATTGAATAAATTTGGGCTGACATCAGGACGGTCGCAAATTTGGGCTGAAGGAGACATGAGTTCACACATCACGAATTCATGAATGCTACAAAACCATCAATACATTCTTTTTGAGGTGGAGGGGACGAGTGTTTAGTAATGCACCTAAATTTTCATGAAGTAGCCAAATCTGCCCACAATCACAACAACCCTCCCCCCCTTTTCAAAAAACAAAGGAAAAACAAAAAGTGCAGAACATCATGAAGTCGCCAATTCTGACATCTGGACCTACATCCCACATTGAGCCATATGCAGAAGCATGCAGCAATATAGCATGCTGTGAACCCGTTAAGCAATTGAGCCATATAAAAAAACAAGAAATCTAGATACCTGGTTATGACCTGTAGCAGAAGCAACACTATAAATCACTTTAGAGTTAGCTAGCTGTATATCTGAAGGTACATGAAGCTCTTTTTCTGTATTAGATGAGCAAGAAATGAAACTTTTTCTTCCTGATGTCCGGTTCTTTGGATATGTATGCCTTGCAAGACCAGAACACAGTCCTAAGTTGAAGCTATCCCTCCATGTGCACAAAGTGTGTTCGAGTACAGGCAGCATATTATCTGCAGCACCCCAGCACGTATGGATTCTCATCATAATCATGAGTCCGAAAAGCATTCATACAAGTATACCATTCAACTACAACAACACAAAGGAAGACACATAAATCATCGAAAGAACAATTCGAACACATCGAAGAGTATAAACATGTACCAAACTGCTTCAAACATCAGGAGTTACCATAGCAATATTGCAAATGTCACATCAGGTGCAGTTTGTTTCTCTGCTAAATTTTTTCGTAATCCATTTTTTTGGGCTTCTTTTTCGTGGTTAATAAATTCTTTCTACTTTATGATGGGGGCAGCATTCTTTAGCAATAGTTGAAACTGGGTTGCAATTTCAATTTTCACTATATAGAACTGAAAAATGGAAAAGGTTCAGTAGCTTGGACGCATGTAAGCACAGAGGCACACAAACCCAAAAGGGGAAAGGTGGCACTTAGAGCATGTGCAATGGTAAGTCTGTTTTTTGGCTCACCAATAGGGGTTCACCTCTGTCACATCAGCTTGCGAGCCAAAAAGTCACATCAGCTTGTGAGCCAATTTTTGGCTCGCAAGCCTCCCTTTCTCTAATGCAAGGCTCACCACCTTGGCTTACAAAATAAAACAATACATATGGATCCCACACCTAACCACATTTAGTTAGTTTAATTTTTATGTTTTGCTTTGCTATCTGACTTTATTATTTATGTGAAAAATAATTTCCACATAATAATTTGATAACACAACTAATTAAAGATTCATAATTTTTAAAAAAAAAAAAAACTACATAAGAGTTTGAATTAAAAAAAAATTCACACATGCTTGAATATAAAAATTACAAGAGTTCGATAATTAACTAAAAAAAGATACATTGATTAACATTCGACTAAAACAAAAATTACAATAGTTCAACATTTAAAAAAATTACAACATGAGGATCATTCAACTATCATCTCTGCCGCCACCCTGAATTTCGCTTCCATATTTCCTCAATCAAGTCTGCTTGGAGAGCTGCATGTGTGTCGAGATCGCGAACTTCTTTTGATCTTTGAAAGTACGTCTCATAGCATGGAAGATGCTCATGGTTAACGATCGGCTCCCGGGCCGTACCCTCGACAACGTCGTAGTCAAATGAAAGCTTGTAGTTATCCCGCTCGTCTTCGACAATCATGTTATGGAGTATCACACATGCTCTCATTATAACACCGATTTCTTTTTCATCCATAAGATGAGCGGGGCCACGTACAATGGCAAATCGAGCTTGTAACACACCAAAGGCTCGCTCAACGTCCTTCCTAACCAACTCTTGACATTCTGTGAAGAGTTTTTGCTTCGGCCCTTGAGGAAGTGGGATAGTTTTAACAAATATCGCCTATTTCGGATAAATTCCATCTGAAAGAAAATATCCTATCTTGTACTTACGGTCATTGACGGCATACTCACATTTAAGATCTCGATCCTCATACAATTCTTGAAAAACCGATGAGTGATCAAGGACGTTTATGTCATTGAGACTTCCAGGCAAACCGAAGAACGCATGCCATATCCAAAGATCGTATGATGCAACCGCTTCAAGGATGATAGTTGGCACCTCATAAAGTTTCCTTTGAAATGATGTCTTCCAACCCGCTGGACAATTCTTCCACTCCCAGTGCATGCAATCGATGCTTCCCAACATACCGGGAAAATCACGAACTTCAGCAGCTTGCAGTAGGCGATCGACATCGGCTTGATTCGATTTTCTCAAGTATTCCTCCCCGAATACCTCAATGACGCCTAAGGCGAACTTCTTCATACATTCTAGTGCGATGCTTGCACTAATCTTTAAGTAATCATCAACGCAATCGGCCGCTATACCATGGGCAAGCATTCGCATGGCTACGGTACACTTGGTTAATGGCGTCAACCCACGCTTTTAGGTCGCATCATACCTCACTTGAAAGTACTCCGAATGATTGCCAAGTACTTCCACAATGCGAAGAAATAAGTGCCTCCGCATTCTAAATCCACGACGAAAATGATGTTCGTTGTATATTGAATCTTTTGTAAAGTAGTCTTTGCATAAGTGATCATGGAGAGCTTCTCTATCTCTCTCAATACATCTCTTCTTTACCCGAGGCCTAGATGATGAAGGTGTCAGCTCTTTTGCTGCTTGCATAAGTTGTAGAAGGACCATCATTTGTTTTTGCACTTGTTGCTGATGATGGAGTAAAGCCCCTATAACGATAATATCATCATCATCTGATGAAGATGAGGAGAATGAGGAAGGTGACTCCTTAGTTTAAAAAAGCCCGCCTGCGTGAGGCTACCAGGTCAGCGCCTTGGAGGGGATGACGTGCGCCTCAAGGATGCGAGGCTATATTTTCCCCCTTTTCCTTCTTTTTCTTCGCCTTGTCTTTACCTTTTTTCTTCTTTTCCTTTCTTAGGAGCTAAAAGGTGAGCTAACCTTATACTGTAAGTACGTGCATGGGAGAACTACGATGATAAGATAATATATCTTAAGGTTATTTGCGGTATTAGTAGTCCTATTGATGTCTAGTCACATTTTTAATGCATTTATTTAACTTGTTTCTACACAATATGCTTTGTGAAATATGAAATACTTTAAAAAAAATTTGCATAGAAGTGTGCCTCGCATGCATGATGCGTGCGCCTTCGCCTCGCACCTTGCGCCTCACGCTTTGGGACCCTATGCGCCTCGCGCCTTTTTAAACTAAGGGTGACTCTTCCTCAACGGGCAGCTTTTCAACATTGAAATTGTCCATTACAGACGGCCTGTGCAATATAATTATGATTAAACGTTAATGTATAGAAGAATAATCACTTGATTAAACAATAAGCATGCCCATTCTCATAAACTCATATCAGACCAACTCATATATAAGACAACACATGGTAAATAAAAGTTACATAGTAAGATCTTACGACTTAAGATGAGCTACGTAGTTCTTGTAATCTATATAATGAGAAAGAGGAGACATATTACTGAGTTGATGATGAATGACCTGATCTCCTTTGCATGATTTTTGCATTTCTTTGCTCATAATAAGCGGGATGTTTAGGAGTCATGATTGAGGCGTCCATCATCATTATTTTATTCTCATGGACCTTTAGCATTTGTTCCCTCAGCATCATCTTATGAGCGTTTTTTTCTGTTGTTGCAATGACCAAATCTTTGAACATCTTACTCATATAACTATTGCTACTATTCAACTCCTTTAACTAAGTAGTGACTAAATCAACAGCATTATTGTTAGCCTTTTCTTTGAACCTTCACTTCATAGCCTTCCTCCCCTCGGGTCCTTCACTTCCGCCCACCCCTTCATCTCCTGCTTCTTCGGCTACGGGATTGGACCTTTTTGACGATCCTGACCCCGAATTAGGTGGATCACAAGTCGTCTTCCATTTGGGTTGGTCCTTGAGCATCTCATACCAGTGCTCCAAGTCAAACTTTTTCCTCATACGTTTTTTGTACAACTTGTGCGTTACCTCCGTAATCATAATCTCATTCGACCCACTTTGATTAGTACGCTTCACTTCCAAGATAATACTCGCCTATTTACTGACGAGTGGGGAGCACTGATCCCATCGGCCGTTAAGCGTCTTCCAAGTACGTACTACGTATCAAGGCCCCTCGTGGGCGTTGGTCATTGAAATTGGAGGCCACCTTGACCCAGAAGCTAGACTTCTTCTAATCAGTCTCAAAACGGCATTCGTGCCTATGTTAATCCAAGCACGTATTAGCCGTTGATCCTCTTCAACTGTCCATTTCTTTGCACCGATAAGTAACTACACCCCCACTACTTCCTCCACATCCCCCTCATCAGTACTCGGTTCAAAATCCGTCCCAGAGTTTCCTAATCCGACCATTGATTCGGTTGGTATGGATGAGGGTGAGGAGTTGCTACCTCCGAAAAGTAATTTGGGATAGGAGATGGTGGAGGATAGTATGGAGGGTAATATGGGTACTCAGTGTTATGCACATTTTGGGCATCATTATGTGGTGGAAGGTAATAAGGAGTAGGATAGTCACGCGGATTTTGACTTGAGCCACCCATTGGATTCCTCGAGTTAGGTTGTGGTGGGTAATATGGTTGGTACGGCTGATGGTAGTAGTTTCGTTGTGCTGGATATAAGAGGTAATAAGTGTGGGGATTGGTTGGAGTAATCGGACTATTACTATTCCCCCTAATTTGGGATGAATCGTCTCTCTCAAGTAAGTAAATAAATGATGGGGGAATGTTAGGATCCATATCCGAAGTACAATTAAGACCTACAAGTATATAATTAATCGTATTAATACATTATTAATTAGTCGTATTAATTTTACATAAATATATTACAAAATTTATTGACATATTAAATTGTATCAGGTTAATTGTATCAAGTTATAGAAAACCATATTAACATATTTCATGAATCAATAACATATTCATTTTAGTTTTACTACTTGAATTTTACCTCCACATATTAAATTGCCTAAATGGTTTTACTACTTGAATTTTATGAATCAAGTTATGTTCATTTGAGTCAACATATTCATATTAACATATAATCATGTCATATTTTATACATATTGACATATTGTTCAATCCTAATTTCATTAGCATGCCCAAACATATGTAGTAATTTCAAAATGCGATATTTCTCTCCATTTAAATTTATAAAGTATTTCAAAACATTTAACTACCATTCCAAATTTTAACAAACTAAATTATTTTGACTAACATACCAAAATTTAAAAAACCAAAGCATACTAATTTCAATAACATTGCAAAATTTAAAAATTCAACTAATCAAGTCACATAATCATGTCACTAACATTACAAGCACCTCCAACTAATCAAGTCACATAAAGCCCATTTTCTTCATTTCTTTCTTGATTAAAAGCACCTCTAACTAATTTTAATTAACATTCCACTACTTAATAAAGTAAATCAACATTCCAATCTTAGTTTGAAAAAGCGCGAGGCGCACTGAGGTGCAAAGGGTCCTGAGGTGCGAGGCGAAGGCGCGCGCCTTGAGGACGCGAGCCTTTTTTTAGCTAAAAAAAGGTTTGAAAACAATTTACAGGACTTATTTATGATAATTGAGTAAAATAGTGACATCAAAAAACAATTGCTTCCCATATTTCTATTTGTTGGGCACTGCCACTGACCACAAAATGGAAAATTTGGTTGTTGCAAATTTAACAAAAAAAATAATAACATTTCTAACCTAGCCCAGCTGCCCTGCCCTGCCCTGCCCTGCCCTGCCCAGCCCAGCAAATTAAAAAAAAAAAGTGTGACATTTGCTGTTGAAGAAGGCTCGAACAGAGGAAGCCGATAGGCAGAACAGAGGAGGAGAAGTCAGCAACCCGAAAACAGGGGAGGAAAGCTGATGAAAATGGCTCGAACAGAGACAGACAAGGCCGAAAGAGAGGATGAGAGCTTAAGGGAGAGAGAAAAACGGGAAAAAAAGGAGAAGAAGGCGACACAGCCATGGCCGGCTGGTCGACTGTAGCAGAGAAGAAGCAGAGCAGCACGAAGAAGAGGAGAAGAACAGCCGGACGAAGAAGAGAAGAAGAGAAAGCATACACATACCTGGTCGACTGAGATGAAGGCTTCAACTGAGAAGATTTGAGGCCTCTAAGGTTTCGAATGGTCGAGCACACTCGAGTTGAGAGGCTGAAGAAGGCAGCCAAAGCAAGTTTTAAGTATTTTCTTCCAATTCTTTCTTTTTTTTTTCGAAGGAAGCCTTAAGTTCATCTGGGCGCACGCCTAGCTCGCCTTGCGCCTCGGCGTGAGGCGCCATGAGGCGCACGCCTCGCTTGGCTTCGGGAATGGCGTCGTCTGGGTGTGGGTGAGGCGCCAGCCTGTGCGCCTCTCGCCTAGGCGCGCCTCACCTACGCCTTTTCAAACTAGGATTCCAAGTCTATTATTTTCTTTTATTTTTTTCAATTTACAAAGTATTTCAAATTACTAATGCCAAGACTTCAAAATAACCAAATCATTTTAACTTCAATAACATGTCAACATTTAACAATTTAACAAATCATAGTAAACCAACATGTAAACACATAATTATGCTTCACTAACATGACCAAAAATATTTAAATTTATTAGTTATTTTAGTCACTAACATATAAACTAACAAATAACAAAATTTCTCGATATTTAAAAAAAATAATTCATACTCACAATTTTCTTCACTTCTTTCTGGGTAGAGAATAGAGAGCACCTCCAACTTTTCTACAAAAAAATAAAACAACATTAGAAATTTAAATACAAAATTTAAAATTACAAAAGTAAGTATTTAGTTGAATATAAATTATCAATACTTACTAAATTTCTTCACTTTTTTTATGAAACTACTCACAAATATAACCAACTTATTCACCATTTTGTTAGAGAGAGAGATTGAGATTTTTATGTGTAATGAAATGTGAAAAATGAGAACTATTTATAGAAAATATAAATTACACCCAAAAAAAAATGAAAAGGGGCCAAATATAGACGTTGGGCAACGGCTATATCTAGCCCAACATCTCTCCCAGCCAGGCATCACAGCTTTTCCTCTTTTTTTTTTTTAAAAAAATTCAAACCAACGGTTAAAAAAAAGGCGGATCAACGCGTCAAAACGACGTCATTTGACCTGCTACAGGATCAAAAAAATTTAAGCAGGAGGTCCGCGTCTCTGGGCAGCGAGCTTGCTGCTGCGCGTCCGCGAGCGGCTTGCGCACGCCAGCCCCTTTTTCTCGCCCATGAGCCATTCGCTGCGCATGGTCTTAGCAGTAAGCAGGCTGGGTCAGCGCAATTCTGGATGAAAGCTCAAACCTGCTTGGCAACTGCTCAGCAGGTCGACCAGCTGTGTTCAACTTGACTTGACTCACTGAAATTACAGACCAGATCTGGGTTTAAGCTCATCAGTCTGTTGGTATTTTCAACCCAAACCATTCACACAGCTGTGCTTGAATGTCAGCAAGAGGATGTGCTTTGTTTTTGATTTAGTACTATGTATCTTGCAAGTTGGCAACAAAAGAATACAAAGACCATAAAAAAGTAGGACCAAAGTCGTCTGTGTCCTCCAACATTTTTCTTTCCTTGGACAAAGGCGGGAAGGATGAGAGATCAAGCTGGGTTTTCATCTTGGAATAAATAAATCAACTAAATTCTGGGAGGCTTCATAAAGGGCTTCTTTCGGAGTTAAACTTTAAGGTTTTAGCTATCTCAGCTCAATAAAGGTCACCATGGGAGCTGCCGGGACAGCAAATCCAACAGCATACTAAAAATTACAAGATCCATTCAAGTTCAAAATCCTGCAAAACCATTTCGACATGATGTTCGCCCACTGGCTGATTCACCCATTTGAACTTTATAGACCACAACTAACTGACTGCTTCATTAGAACTTTTTTTATAGATGAATATTTCCACAGGAAGTGTGCCGGCCCAATAAAGAAAAGCAATGCAAAGTGAATAGAAACAATGAGTCGCCCCCCCCCCCACCCCCCAAAAAAAAGGACTCATTCATCCAATGGAAAACTAAACCTATGCACATCAAAGTCACCAATTTATTTGATTTGTGACGCTTCCCCTTGCCTAACACTTTTGAAATCCCAAGTTCACGGAATTGGTGGTAGCGAGCTCAATAACTAATTAACCTGTTAAACCGTGTTAGTAAACATTGAGTAATGCTCCAGAGCTAACAACCAACTTCCAAACAAAGATCTCCAGACAGCTCATGGAATAATTATATACTCTAAAATTGTATGGCATGGCAATTTTGCAAACACCACTAATTTCTGTGTAAGTTACAGCATGCAGACAACACTAATATGCAAACAAGACTAATTTCATCATCCATAATAAATTATTTATGAAGTAAAACAAAATTGTGCAATTCTATCGCATAGAAGAAATAGGCCCGGTCCTTCTAGTCCTTCTCCTTTCATTGAAGAGATGCATCATTTAGTTTATTTCCAAGTCACTGAAGCAAAGACAAAATCAAGCTGCATTAACAACTATCCAAATCTAAAAGTCACCTAACAAAAAACCTTTAGCCTTCTAGAAGTACCCTTTGTCAAATGACAGCAGATGTGACTACATAAAAACCCATCAAAGTCACGCTGTGGTGTGCCTCCCCTAGTCTCCTAGTCCTCATAGATAATTAGATATCACTAATTATTCATTCCTGAAACAGATCCTAATTTGCAATCCCGCTCTTTTATTTCACATCTCTTTTAGTTGCTCACACGAGCAGGGCTAAGGTTGCATACATTGTATCTCTCCAAAACGGGCTTTGGTGGGATTTACATCGTGTAATTGCAGATGTACTCAATGTATAACCTTGATACACAAACCACTAGAAAACAACCTCCCTACTTCTGCAGGCCCATAAAGGTTATAGGTCACACATCTTGCTTCCCTGATAGCTCTTTTTAGGAAGAGCAATCCTGGTTGCTACCATTGTTGTTGTCATCGTTGAAAGCGACTAAACCATTCAAAACCAAAAACCCACTACTGAATGATCACCAAACTTGGCCAAAGCACTTAATATTAGCATTCTGCCAGAAAACAATTAAACCAAAACCCATATTTCTCTCTATTCTTCCTTCTCCAGGCACTTCTTGTCCCAAATTAAGAGACCGAACACTTATTATAAAGTGCATAAACTAGCAGCTGGAACAAACATGTACGGGGAAGGAGGAACATCAGAGGAACTTTAAACAGTCAAATCAGAAATTCCAAAAAAAAAAATAAAATTCAGAGAAAATGTAAAACGAATTCAAAGGAAAGGGTGAGGGTAGAAGAGATTAGAGAGAGAGAGAGATGAGATTACCGTCAGATTAGGACGAAAGGCAAAGTGACATTGGAGCTCCAGGCAGAGTTGCCTAATTTATCAGTCATCCGGGGCCGTTGTTGAAGCAGTCCAGCCCCATGCCCAGCCCCAGCCCCAGCCCCACCCAAAAAACAAACAAAAAAAACAAAAAAAACAAAAAAACAAAAAACAAAAACCAAACACAGAAACGAACTCAACATAAAAGAAAATTCTCAAATGCGAGAGAGTATTTTTTTTTTTTTAACTAGAGAGATTTAGGAGAGATTTTTTGATGTACATGTTGTCTACGTGTTCTTCAATCTGAACGCTCAATACTACTTAATACATATTATTCACCATTATCGGCCCTTCCAATGCCCCTCACAATGCATTTGAGCTCAAATGATATTTTAACCCAATCAATGAGTAAAGTTAAGTTCATTTAAATTACAATCTAATATCTCCTTTTAATCAATTATTTGATTATGTGAAATAATTATCCTGTAATAAACCATCATATATTACAGTTGCAATTATCAATTATTTCACTATAGCAACTAGGTCATAGGTTTGTCTCCATCAATTATGTCACACTCATTTTCTCTTATTGTGAGACAATTTCATTCTTTTGCACAAGAGAGGTCTTTCTTTATGTAGGTCTTTTTCCTTTTGACTTGGGCTTGTATTGTGGGCATGTTACAGTTAGTGCCAAAGCAGGCTTTATCCCTTTTGCCGATCTAGACTCAACCCCAAATAGGACTATACACGAGCTAAGCTGGCTTGGCAAGCCTTCGGTTCGGCTCAATCAAAATTCGACTTGAGTTCGGCTTGACCAAAACTCGCCTCACATGCTTAGTTAGCCACATCCAAGCCTAGGGTAGTTGGGTTTGGCTCAGACCGATTAAGTTCATTTACTTGTTTTGGAAGTAAATTCCATCATTTTTATAGTTGCGTTTCTAATTTATATTATTGATTCTAATTGTTTTAAATTAGGCATTATAATTCTTTGAAGTTCAAATATATTTCACATAAATCATGTCAAGATTTGAAGCATCTAGTCAAATATAGAATATGTCAAGGCTCGGCTGAGCTTAAACTCGGCTTGGTCAAATTTCAGCTCAGGTTCGACTTGACCAAAGATCAGCTCGGATTCAGTTGCTTAATGAGCCAAGCTAAGCTTGCGCTCAGCTTGGTTCGAAGACGCTCATAACTCCAGAGTAAACCCAGGAAACTAGTTGATGGATAAGCTCTATTAATAGGCATAAGATCGGCAACTCTAATGCCGTTGTTGTAGCCAAAATGAGATTTCAACCTAAAATCACTTGATAATGGGTAAAGTAACTTGCCTAAACTATAAATAAATACCTCCGTGCACTCATTTGTTTGTGTGGAACAATTGTTCTATGACATTATATTGTTCCAAATGCTCACTGCGAAGGTTTAGGTAATGTTCGGCTCATAACAATGTGGGAGCTAGGCACTCATATATACAGTCAGTGAGTTACAAAGAAATTACATAGTTGTCTTATCCTCTATTAAACCCCCTCAACTCTATTAAACCCCCTCAATTGCATGAGAGGTGAGCATAGATTGACTTTCGAAATAGAAAACTCTAACTAGAAGACAATCCTTTTGTAAAAATATTTGCCATGCGAAGCCCAGTAAGAACATAACGAACTACTATGTCACCATGAGCAATACATTTGCAGACAAAATGGTAATCAATAACTAGATGCTTGTTGCGTGCATGATGACTAGGATTAGCTGTAAAGCATGTAGCATTTATGTTGTTAGACAAAACCTTAGTCAAAGCTAAGTGCACAATCCCTAATTCATGAAGTAGCTTTCTGGTGTATATTGTTTTAGCTACTATATAGCAAAGAGCCCAATGGTCGATCTTAGTAGAATATTTGGATATCATAGTTGGCTTGTCGAGTGCCACGTTATGAGCTTGGTTCATAGAAGACAGCATCCCCCGTTTTTAGAACAACAAATGCCCTTGTACTCAGCTTAATCAACATCTAAGTGAGCAACAATGATGGCAAGCGCTGCCGCATGTCTAAGAAGGGTGCCATGATCAAGTATCCTTGTACATACTTGAAAATATGCTTGATAACAAAAGGTTAAAAGTGCGAGGTCATGTATAAGTTTCAAAACCAAATCAAGTACAATTGCGATATTTGTGTTCTTATATGTTTTTTCCAAAATAAGAGATTGCTAAAGTATTATCAAATCAATCTCAAATTTACATGATGATACGAAATTATATTATCATCTAACATAGTAGATAATTTTAATTTAACATGACACCCTCCGTAACATTTTATTTATCAGCCAGACAAACATGGGTACATTAGTGCAACTTAAAATACATAAAAAAAAAAAAAAGAGAAAAGATGTGTAATTTAGTGAAGCACACATTTGACTAGAGAGATGAAAACATACACAAATAATAAAGATAAATAAATGCATGCAAGAAATTATTTATGCAACATTACCAACTCAAAAAAAGAAAAAGAAGATGCTCTAAGCCAATAGCATTATGACACTAGGCATTAGTACGTGCAATCACTCAAAAATATGTATAGTTTGATAGATAGATAGATAGATACATCATGCACATAAATAGATAAATTATAAGCTAATTGTTTTTTTTTTTTCATAGAACATTTTTATACAATACAATTATCTCGTGACAAATTTTTTAAGAATATTGCGAATTAATACTTCCTAGCTACACCCTTACCGTAAGCTTTTTGATAATCTTAGCTTCATTATCAAATTTCATTTACCACTATCTAGTGAATGATGAAAACTATGAGCCCTTTTTGTCATTGACTAACACATGTTAACTAACATTAAAGTACATTTTGATGTTGCCAAGACAGATAGTTTGGATTCAACCCAACCTAGCAACTCAACACGGAAGGTATGACGTGGAGTAAAGGAATCAACTACCAACCAAGACTTAAAGAGCTCACCACCAATCTCCCTAAAGCCTTAGCACCAGAAGATCAAATAAAAAGTCCACTCACTAAACACGACCAATATTATGATAAAGTTTAGAGAGATTTGAGAGAAAATGTTTGCAACCAGCAAACTCAGTATATTCAATATCATAATCTACCTCTTACAATGAAATTTTAGGCTTTTATATCAAACCTTGCTCACTCTAACAACAGCTAAAATTGAAAATACAAGAAGAACATAAACAACAAAAATAGTTTGAACAAAATAGTCTGAAAACAACAGCTGTGCCTTAATCTTTGACACCTAATGGGCTTACTAATCTCTATTATTGAGGTGTCAAGCGAATGCAGCATCAAAGGACTACTAATGATGACTTTTGGATGCAATTCGCAGCAGCTAAGCTCGAGGTTAAGCTGACTAACAGTAGATACAACAGCAAGAAGTCCAATGGATCAAAGGGAATTTCCTTTGAGTTTGTGGTGGATAAAAGCTGATGCTGAATGATCTGAATCTGCAACTTTGGGACTTTGAATGATAATATTTTTGACACCTTTTTAAGTCCTTGAACGAGCCAAAAAGAGCTGCCATGTTTTAGCAAAAAATAATCCTCCTAAACTGCTGTTGACTGGAGCTAACTATGAGAACTTCTCGGGTAGAGATCAAGTAACCTTTATCATCTAGTAGCTTATTTAGGAGCTATCAAATGAGTTAGGTTACTTTCTAAAAAAGATTGATGCTCCATGCCTCAAAATAACTAACCAATGACTGATGGAGCACCTTAGCAATGCACTACAATCAAATAAACTTGTTGATCTGGACTGACTAAGGCTGCTGTGTTATTCTCAAAATGACCTTCTAGTTACTTGTCGAATCTCCTAAGGTGTCCAGCATAGCAAGGACCTCCCTAGGCAAGCCTCAAAATGGAATTGTTTTCCCTTACAGAAGTAATCCTTGAGATGATCAGTAAGCAATGCCTTCCCATTCTCAGGTTATGGGTCTTGTAATGAGCCTTGATATGCATCATCCTTCCCTCTTTTGAGAGGATTTGCCCTCAAATCCACATAGTCAATCTTATCCTCTACAAAGGGACTTAGGTCTCCTACATTGAAGGTGGCTGATGTAGCTATGTCTTCAAGGCGCTCTAGGTTTATAGGCATTAGCTCTCACTTTAGCCAAGACCTTGAAAGTACCATCTCCTCTTGCCATTAACTTGCTCTTCCTCCTAATGGAAAGGCTCTCCTTCTTAAGATGCAGCCAAACAAGATCACCTGATTGATACTCAACCTCCTTTCTGTTTTTGTTAGCCTTATTCTTGTAGTTCTCATTAATCTTCTATATGTGAACCCTGATCTACTCATGCAGCTTCTTCATTTCCTTGACTCTCTACTCAGTTTCATAACTAACCTTGCATTTAGTAGGCAGTGGGATGAGATCAATTGGAGAAAGTGGATTGATCCCATAGAGTGCTTCAAAGGGAGAACAACCAGTAGCTTTGGCTAGAGTTCTATTATACACAAATTCAGCATGTGGGAGCTTGAGGTCTTTCAGGTTCTTCTGGACCAAGGTTCTGAGGAGGGTGGTTTATGACCTCAGTTTGGCCATTAGTCTGGGGATGGCATGTGGTGTTGTATAGGAGTTTGGTTCCTAACAGATGCCACAAACTCCTTGAATAGTGGGATAGAAATTTACTGTCTCTATCACTCACTGTGGTCTTTGGTACTCCATGGAGCCTAATGATCTCCTTGAAGTACAAGTCAGCAACATGAGAGGCATCATCTGTCTTGTGATATGTCACAAAGTGAGCCATCTTAGAAAACCTATCAACAACCACCATAACTGAATCCCTGCCCCTCTGTGTTCTTCATAAAGCCACTATAAAATCTATGCTTGCATCTTCCCAAGGCCTTATAGAAACCGGAAGTGGAGTGTATAGGCCTTGATGTAACTGGCTCTTAGCTTTATAGCAGATAGAGCATCTGGATACAACTCTGTGAACATTTTCCCCCATTTTAGGCCAAAAGAAATGCTATCGAAGGATGTCCAAGGTCTTATTTAACCCAAAATGACCTGCAAGGGATCCTCTATGGGCTTTCCTGACCAATAATTATTTTAAGGGGCAAGCTGAAACACACAATTTGTTCCCCTTGAATATAAAAACCTCTTGCATCAAATAAGGTCCTTGGGTTGGGATATTCTTCATCAATTCTTGGAAGGTTGGGTCTTCAGAATAATAGCCTTGCATAGACTGCAATCCTAAGAGTTTTACTCCTAAAACTGAGGTAAAGGCATATCTCCTGGAAAAGGCATCAACCACCACATTTTCAGCGCCCTTTTTATGCCTTGTAGAAAAGGTAAAAGATTAGAGAAACACTACCCACTTAGCATACCTGGCATTGAGTTTAGGCTAGCCATTAAGGAACTTGAGTACTTGATGATCAGAGTGAAGAACAAAAGCCTTAGGTTTGAGATAGTGACTCTAGTGATTCAATGCCCTCACTATTGCATAAAACTCTTTATTATAGGTTGAATAGTTGAGCTTGGGACCACTAAGCTTCTCACTGAAATAGGCTAGGAGCTTCTTGAGTTGAGTCAGTACTGCTCCAATGCCTACCCCACTTACATCATATTCTACCTCAAATGATTCCTCAAAGTTTGGCAGTGCTAGGACTGGCGCCTCATAAACTCTCTATTTGATAGTCTCAAATGCCTTCTAAGCTGCTGGTGACCATGAGAAGCTACCCTTCTTCATGCATTCAGTGAGTGAAGCCATGATGGAACTAAAATCCTTGATAAACCTCCTATAAAAGGACGCAAGACCATGAAAACTCCTCACTACTTTGACTGAATTTGGAACTGGCCGAGACCTGATTGCCTCAACCTTGATTTCATCTACCTGAATGCGATCACAAGAGAGCACATATCCAATAAAAATAGCCCTTAGAACAAAGAACTCACACTTTTCAAGGTTGCCATATAGTTTTTGATTTATAAGAGTATAAAAGACTTGTTTCAAGTGGATGACATGCTCTGGCTTAGTTCTGCTATACACAAGAATGTCATCAAAATAAACTACCACAAAGAAAACAATATAGGGCCTGAGCATTTCATTTATGAGCCTCATGAAAGTGCTAGGGGCATTAGACAACCCAAATGGCATAATAAGCCATTCATAGAGCTCTTATTTGGTTTTGAAGGCAGTTTTCTAGTCATCTCGTTCCCTCATTCTGATATAATGATATCCACTTCTTAAATCAATTTTGGAGAAAACTTTCGAGCCATGAAGTTGATCTAACATGTCATCAAGTCTACGAATAGGGTATCTATACATGACTGTAATGTTGTTGATGACCATACTGTCCACACACATCCTCCAACTACCATCCTTCTTTGGCACCAAGAGAGTTGGAATTGAACATAGACTCATGCTCGCGCTCACATATCCTCTATCAATAAGTTCCTGAACCTACCTTTGCAGCTCCTTGGTTCTAGTGGGATTCCATCTATAAGCAGGTTTGTTTAGCAAGGGGGCTCCAGGAATCAGATCAATCTAGTGTTTAGTCCCCTTTTTGGGAGGAAGGCCAGGAGGAAGGTCTTTGGCACAGACATTCCAAAATTCCTGAAGTAAGGCTGGACTAAAGGATTGGGGGTGTAAAATCTGTAATTGAAGTATATTCCACCATGAGGATTGCATATATGGGTTTGTCATTGGATAAAGCTCTCTTTAATCTTCCCCCATTGACAAGCAAAGCACTCTCTTTAAGTTTTTCCCTCCCAGTTTTAGGCTTTTATGTTTATGAGCTAGAGGGGTCAGGGTCATTCTTTTGCCATTCAGTTTAAAAGAGTAGGTGTTAGACTAACCGTGGTGTAGGACATTCCTATCATACTGCTAAGGCCTACCAAGGAGTAGATGGCAAGCATCCATAGGTAGTACATCATAAATAACCTCATCCTTGTACTCCCCAATAGAAAAAGTTACCAAGGCTTGCTTAGAAACTGTTATCTCATTTCCCCTTTTGAGCCATTGCAAGGTGTAAGGTCTAGGATGCTCAATTGCGATAAGATTGAGCTTGCCGACTGATTCAATGGAGGCCATAATAGTACAACTCCCTCCATCAATAATCAGGTTATAAGTGTTGTTAGCTACCTTACATCTAGAGTGGAAGATCTGCTCTCTTCGGTTTGCCTCTGGTAGGGCTTTAGTGGCATCAAGCACCCTCTTGATTATCAGCATTTCTCCCTCTTCTGGTGGTAGGTAGGGGGTCTCTTCTTCCTCTTCTGTCTCCACTTCATCCTCGTGTATCTCCATCTAATTCAGGTCTTTAATTTCCTTGATGGTGAGGACGCTTCTATTTAGATAGTCTGCTTAAAAATGACCATAGTCATGGCATTTAAAGCATTTCTTCTAGTTCTTAGGGGCTTCCCTGGCTATCTCCTTACCTTTTTCCTTGTCTTTGTCTTCTTTGGGAGGGATTTGGTCTATAGGAGTTGAAAGTTTTAATTAGAGCAGAAGGTTTATTTGGGACAGAACGATAAATCCTTCTAGACTTGAGTTATTTTTCAACTTTGATAGCCAATATACAAACATTTTCAAAGGTCTAGAAAGGTTGGGTTCAACCTTATCCAAAATAGTAGGGTTCAGCATTTTGAGAAATTTGATAATGGTTTGTTTTGGCTCCTCTCTCAAGCCACACATGATCTGGAGCTGCTCAAACTCCTTGATATATTTTTCAACTCTCATGTTGCCTTGTTAAAGTGAGGTGATGCTCAAGTGGAGCTATTGCTTGGAGGTAGCAGGCAGAACCCTTTTATCCATGTGTTTCTTCAGTTTAACCCAAGTTTTTATCTTAGATTTGGCTTCCAGTGCTGTGGTCCTCTTTAGGTTCTTGTACCAAAGTGAGGTATACTGTTTTAGCTTTAAAACAATTAGTTTAAAGGCCTTTTCTCCTGAATATCCCTTAATATCAAGGATTCTTTTCATAGATTGCACCTACTCAAGGTAATCCTCAAGTTTTAAACTCCCATCAAACTCAGGAGCTTCTATACTAAAATTCTTAAGGTCTTCCCTATGAGCTCTTCTTCTCCTAGGCCTAGCTTCACCATTAGAAGAACTACTGCCATAATATGAGTCTAGGTATGGTTCAGAACCATCAAGACGATGCTGTGGAGGCTCCCTATTTGAGGCCCTAGGCTGAGTCATGAGTTGTTAGACATGAGTAGTTAAGGTCCTAAGATTCTCTTAGATTTCCAAGATAGCTCTATCCCTTCTGAGTTCATGAGCTTGTTTCGGAGAAAGCCCTCTATGAACTCTAATACACTGTTGAGGAGGGGGGAAGTAGTATCCCTCTCAGCCATGTTGTTCAGGTCAAGGAAGGGGGTTGGCTGTGGCTGTTTGAGATGCTTGGTGTTTTCTCGTTGGGCTGTGTTTAGTTTAGGGTTCTTTTTGTGGCTAATTTAGCAAGTTTTAGAATATAAAGATGAAGAATGAACTCAGCAATAAGCAAAGTAACAACAGCTAGTAAAGTGAACTCACTAAGAATCGAAGTTAGGCTCTGATACGAGATGATGTACGCCAAGACTGATGGCTTGGATTCAACCCAACCTAGCAACTCAACATGAAAGCCATGACTTGGAATAAAGGTATCAACCACCAACCAAGATTGGAAGAGCTCACCACCAATCTCCCTAAAGTGTTAGCACTAGAAGATCAGATAAAGACAGCACTCACTAAACACCACCAATAGTAGGATAAAGTTTAGAGAGATTTGAGAGAAAATGCTTACAATCAGCAAACTCAGTATATTCAATATCATAATCTGCCTCTTACAATGAAAGTTCACGCTTTTATATCAAGTGTTGCTTACTGTAACAATAGCTAAAATTGAAAATGCAAGGAGAACATAAACAACCAAAATAGTTTGAACAAAACAGTTTGAAAACAATAACTGTGCCTTGATCTTTGACACCTAATGGGCTTACTAATCTCTATTATTGAGGTGTCGAGCTAATGCAGCATCAAAGCACTACTACTGATAACTTTTGGATGTAATTTGCGGTAGCTAAGGTCGAGGTTAAGCTGACTGATAGCAGGTACAACAGTAAGAAGTCCAATGGATTAAAGAGAATTTCCTTTGAGTTTGTGGTGGATAAAAGTTGATGCTGCATGATCTGAATCTATAACTTTGGCACTTTAAATGATATATTTTTAACACCTTTTTAAGTCCTTGAATGAGCCAAAAAGAGCTGCCATGTTGGAGCCAAAAATAATCCTCTAAACTGCTACTGACTAGAGCTAACTGTGAGAACTTCTCGGGTAGAGATCAAGCAACCTTTATCATTTAGTAACTTATTTAGGAGCTACCAAATGAGCTAGGTTACTTTCTAAAAGGACTGATGCTCCATGCCTCAAAATAACTATCCAATGACTGATGGAGCACCTTGACAATGCACTGGAATCAGATAACCTTGTTGATCTGGACTGATTAAGGTTGCTGTGTTATTCTCAAAATGAGCTTCTGGTTGCTTGTGGAATCTCCTAAGGTGTCTAGTATGGCAAGGACCTCCATAGGCAAGCCTTAAAATGGAATTGTTTTTCCTCACAGAAGTAATCCTTGAGATGATCAATGAGCAACGCCTTCCCATTCTTAGGTTGTGGGCCTTGTAATGAGCCTTGATCTACATCAGTTTTCATGATGTAACATTCATTAATGCTAATTTACAATAGTGATCCGAGGAAAAAATATATTATGTAAGTTATTGCAAAAATGATAACTTCTGCTCAAGTCTCTTTGTTCATCTTTCTTAAACTATTATTTATCAAACAATATGTGCATTATATGAGTGTCAAATCCAAAATTTTTAATCATATAAGCTTGAAAAAATAGTTATTTACAATTATGTTTTAGTCTAAACTACAAATTTATTGAAATAAAGTCACATAGAATAAATTGAATTTTCGATTAAGAAGTTCATTATTTATATTATTTGCTTTATTATGTTCATATATATATATATATATATATATATATATATATATATATATATATATATATATATATATAAAGTCTTGTAAAACAAGTTTGGACAAAAAAAAATTGCTAAAAATGTGACCAAGTTGTAACACAATTGAACATACGATTATGAACTAATCATTATTTAAATTTGCATATATAGAAAAGGTAATCTTCAGCTTTTATGGAAATAATTGCAAATTTAATTATTAGTTGGAAACTATTCATCATGCAAAATAAACATGTTTAAAATCGATTAAATTATCTAGCCATTTCCACTCTGTCTTTTAACTAACCAAAAGCAGGTTAACAAAAATCACTAGTATTTCTCTAAAAGCCTTCATAATGGTATTTTCATTGATGAACTCCTTGTACTTAGCATCGAAGTTTGCATAGTACTCTTTTGAAGGTGGTGTACTAGATCCAATGCCTCTTGTAGTTGGATGTAATACTCATTCAAATCCTCTCTTGATTGTTTGTATTGTGAAAGCATCTCTCTTTTCGTAAATACAGTTGCACTATGTCTAACTGCATTGATGTCTTCTAGCTTGTAGAAATTTGTTGGAGTTGGATGAACATTAGTGTTTTCTATGATCCAAAAAACAATAGTGTGAACAGTTACATTTTTTTACTTATTTTGGGGGGGTTAATATTTCTAAATACTTCATACCTCTTGAGCCATAATACGAGAATAGAGTGATGTCTCCTACATAGTTATTTTCAGAGTTCGTGCCTATAAGAAAAGATATAAATTTTTGTAATTATTCGTATAAAACATACTAGACTTTTATGTTATACTAAAGACATAACAATACTTACAGATTTTGCCGCATTCTTCCTCTTCCTTGAATTCTTGATTTCTTAGGTCCCCATCTTTTTCCTTGGGCTTTTGAGGCTTCATTTCTATGAGGAGCACTATATTGTTGCGTTTCTTTCTATTGTGACCAAGTTCTAATCCCCACATTTGCCACATCGTTTTTGTTTTTTTTTTTTTCTAGGCACTTTCTCTTATCCTTTCCTTTTTTTCTGCTTGCTTCCTTTTTCTATTCTTTTGTTGTCTACCTGGTTGAATCTTATACCTTGGGGGCTCAGGGGGAGTGTATGGAGTTTTGCCCCACTAATCCATACTAAGCATGGGTTAAATAAAATGGTCATAGGCCTTTATAAAAGCTTCTTTACCAGAGCACAAATCTACAAATTCCTCTTGAACAAGTTCTTTGTCAAGAATATAAGCCACAATAAGGGGACAAGGAGTTCCACTTAAATCTCACTTATTATAGTTACATGGTCTTCCCATTAGATCCATAATATGGGTCTTTCCTTGATGATTTACGTCAAATTTCATGTTCCTTACCCAATGAGCCTTAGCCTTAATGACTATTTCCTAGCCAACTCCAACTTTTTAGTGGGCCTAGTTGTAATATTTCCTGGATAATTAGTCATCCTCTCTCGTAGTACTACCTACCTCTTCATCAACTTTCTCTCAATCATTTCAAGCATAGTCAAGATAGGCTTATCTCTAGCCTCCAAAATGTACTTGTTAAAACACACACATATTTTTCAATAGAATGTTAGGTTTCACTCGAGGAGCAAAAGCATGTCTAGACCAAAATTTAGGATTTGCTTGCATCAAGTAATCACAAGCACCATGTGATACGATTCTAATACCTTCCATATACTTCTTAAATTCACATTCAGTTGATGCTCTTGCTGCCTTCCACAATGCATCTTTCCTAAATTATGTAGGCCATTTTTGCTTGAAGTTATTATGTAAATGCCTAATACAAATTCTTATATCATTTGTAGGGGAAAAAAGACACAAATGTACCTTAAATTTTGTATAAACAACAAAAAGGCCCCTTAGTTTTTTAAAATAACTGCAGGGTACCGCGACTTTTGAGAAAACCAACTGAAAGGACCCTATTTACTATTTACCTTATTTGCATGAACGCCCAAAACTTTTCATATTCGCAAATCTACTCTCAATCTTTAAAAGCTTACTTTCGAAAAATCTAAATTTCTATTGTGATATTTTGCTCACTAGTAGTATTCGAAGTCCTCTTTTAATTGCTATCAGAGCCACGTGACCAAAAATAATTAAGATTATTAAGCTAATTAATGATTAATTAGACTAATTAACTGTGCTTAACGATGATTAATGCTAGAATTATCACCTGCTTTCCCTGGACCAAATTATTCCCATATTGTCCACTCACCAGAAGGTATTACCTCATTAGCACCTCAATTAAACTATATCACTGATATAGTTTTAGAATTAAAAGCAGAATTAGCTAAAATTAAGACTGAACTCAAGGAGCTCAAGAATCAGTTAACTGTTTTCCACCTTTCTCTTATTAACGAAGTTAGGCAAAGCGAAAAACCTACTCCCAGTATAAGTACTCCTTTTCAGCATAAATATCCTTTCCAAAATCCAAAAAACAAGATTTCATTTCCTTTACAAGAGATAAAAATCCAAAAGGAAGTAGGAGAAAAATCTGGTGAAAAATCGACTGAAAAGAAAGAAAAAGAAGATGGAGTATAAACAATATACTTTTGAAGAGGTACAAAAAATGTTCAATGAAGAACAAAATTCGGAAGAATTAAACAAAATTATGCGCGCAATTAGTGATAAACATGATGTTTTATCTGATGATAATGAAGAAACCAATAATGTCTAATTAGAAGAAGAAATTTATCAGCAGATGAATCTGATTAGATTAGAATATCTCAATGCATTACCATTAGAAGAAATTAGGAGAAGACTTGATAAGAAATATGATAAAATGACTGTTAAAAACGAGATCAATGAGATTGGAGAAGAAATCGACTTATACGAAACGGAGACTAATCTTGTTAAGAATGTCGTTCCTAAACCTGAAGAATTTGGTGAACCGTCTAGAAGAAATACTCATTTCCTAAGACCTAGGTACGTTCTAGCAGGACGAACAAGCAATTTTTTCTTCGAGTTTATCCCAAGGAAAATCATGACTTATAAAGAAATCGGCCTTACTTTAATTAGCCAAACTGGATATTTTTCAACATTGATGGAACCCGTAATAGAGAAGAAATATTTGAGCACTAGAAAAGAGAAATGAATAGTGTCTTAAACCTAAATACTACATAGACTGCGGTAAATTTTCTAAATTATATCGAGCATAGTTTCACCGGCGCTGTGACTGACTAGTATGATTCATTAAGTAAAGATGGTAAAAATACATTAAGAGTAATGGAAACACCAGCTGCTATGTTCAGAAATTTATGCAAAGAAATTGAAACTGAATTCATTGGAGCTAAACTTGATTCTAAAGAAAAGGCAAGAGAATGGCAAAGCAAGATTAACAACATAGAACTATGGGATATGAGATCTAGAAAATTATATTGCTGAATTCAGTCAATATTATTACAAAATTGGGCATAATGAAACTAATCTTGGTATGTTCTATGATAAATTACCATATCCTATAAATTCCTTAATTAATGAAAAATAGATGGCATGGCTTGAACAAATAGATGTTGTTGATACCCTTGGTTCAAGAATTTCTTATTTACGAAAATAGATTAATGAACAATGTCTTGATCTTCAAAAGCAAAAGAAGAATAAGAAGCAGTTCTTAACTTGCTGGGACTTACCTCACCAATGGGGAAAGGAACCTGAGAAAAGAAGAAAAAGAAAATTCTATAAGAAGAAGAGCTTTAACAAGTAGAGAGGCGAGAAATATAGAAGAAAGTACTATAGTAAACCAAGCCCTAAAAAACGTAGATTTTTTAGGAAAGCTGCTTATTGCCCTGCAGGAAAAAAACAACTGCAAATGTTGGGCATGTGGAGAAGTAGGGCATTATGCTAGTGAATGCAAAAATAGGAAGAATAACAAACTGATTGAAACCTTAGAAAGCCTAGATTATGTTGAACTTAGTGAAGATGAGACATTAAACCTAGCCCTAAGTAACAACAAAGGAATTGTTGAAATTATATTGGACAATGAATATGAAGAAAGTGATTGTGAAGAAACAAGCCATATGATGGAAAGTAGCTCGGTTAGCATTGGTGATCTTCAAGGAAAAGAGTTTGTTTTAAACAATGATCATGAAGAAGTCAAAGGAGATTGGGTTCTTCTCATAATCTAGAAAGACATGATCTATGAAAAATTTATCTTTCAATTAAAAAGCAAATACGTATGTGAAGTGATAGAATGAGACCTAGAGATAAAGGATTGTGAGTATGACATTGGGAAAGTTAATCTCATTAATTAGGAGAATATCCTTAAGCACAATAAAGATAGAAAGTATAGGTATATCCATGTTGAAAGTATCCAAGTTCAAATTACTCCATTACAATATTATGATAAAGATATTGATCTTTGCGCTTTACTCTGTGATATTAGGCACAGCAAATTTAATAGTCAAATCATCACAGGGATAAAAACCAATTTATGTAATGGGTCAGTAGGATTCAATTATCGACCAGGATATTATGTGAGTCTAAAAGATGAATTTGCTAAAAACTTCCTATCCCTTAAGATAAAAACAGTTGGGATGGATACGAAAAGAGGAGAATATCCCTTAAAGATATTTTGAAAAATTATCTATAAATTAGATAATACAATAGATCCAAAGACTAAGGTGATAATGATACAAGCAGAAAAATTTGAAAGTCCTACCCCTATGTAAAAGATCCAGAGGATTGAATCTAATCCTCAGGAGATAAAAATTGATCGTTCATGGATATCTAACTTTGCCAACCCTACAAAGATCAATAAGAAAATATAATAAAAATTCATGAGGAGGGCAAAATCACCATTAAACCCCAATTATTAAGAAGTCTGAGTACAAGGTCAGATTGGGGAGAAGGATCTTCATCAGCTAAAGAAGAGCTTAAAGAAGATGATGCAATTACCATGACCAGCGAAATGAGTAAAATGGGCTCTGAAGTTGCCAGACCTAGTGTAGATTGAATTATGAGTCTAGATAGAAAGGTTATTGGGTACAAAACAAGAACTGTTAGTGAACCAATTTATGAGAATGAATTAGTTAAAAACATGACTATGGAAATATACTATGAAGCTACCAATACAAACCCTAATAGCATCTATATCCCAATAAAGGTATGTTTAAAGGGATATAATAAATGATCTGTGTACTTACATAGGTAGTGATTGTTCTGTATGCTTTGGAAGAAGATCATTATTCCCTGAGTTTATGTGGAAAAGAGCTAAAAATCTTTTACAAGTAAGAATAGCTGATAATAGTATTATGAACCACAATAAAGCTATAGAAGGGTTGTCCATAGAATTAGGAGGAGTTCAATGCATTATACCAGTTCTATGGGCTATTGATCAACCCTCTCATGATATGATTATTGGAAATAATTTTCAAAGATTGTATTCTCCATGCACACAGACCATGAATCAGATGATATTCACAATTAATGGTCACTCAGTTCCTACTGAAAAAATTAAGTAAGGCTTGCACTCATTAGAAGATTAAGTTTACACGCAGCTAGCGTGGTGAGAAGGTAATGCATGCACAACTAGAAGTAGCACTGACAATCTCATTGCTTGAGTTATCTATTAAAGAGCAGATTGTTGAACAACAAGAAAAATTATGTAAAGAACTCTACTCTGATAATCCACTAAAATTTTGGGATAAAGATAGAACATTTGCTAAAATGGCCTTATTAAATCCCAACACTATCATTCGGGTTAAACAAATAGTGTATACATACCAGGACATTCAAGAGTTTAATAAACAAATCAAAGAACTTCTGGATAAAGAATTAATCAGAAACAGTAAGAGTTCTCACACCAGTCCTGCCTTCATGGTAAGCAATCATGCTGAAGAAAAAAGAGGAAAAGCTAGAATGATAATCAATTACAAAAAGTTTAATAATAATACTGCCTTTGATGGTTATTATATTCCTAATAAAACTGTCCTTTTCAATAGAATTCAAGAAGCATCTAAGTTCTCAAAAATGGATTGCAAAAGCGGTTATTGGCAGATAAAAATGGATGAGGAAAGTATTCCTTTAACTACATTTAGTGCCCTATAAGGACATTATGAGTGGATAGTAATGCCATTTGGTCTTAAAAATGCACCCTAAATATTCCAGAGAAGAATGGATAACATCTCTAAAGACCTTAATCATTGTTGTTTAGTTTACATTGATGATATTCTTGTCTTTTGCAAAGCCATGGAGCAGCACAAAGATGATATCTTAGCTGTCACCCAAAGATGCATTGACCATGGTATTATACTGGGAAAAAACAAGTGCATTTATGCTAAATAAGAAATTAAATTTTTAGGTCTAGAGATAAAAGTTGGACAGATTATTCTATAAAAGTATATTCTGGAAAAAATAGAAAATTTTCCTTAAAAAATGGAAGATAGGAAGCAACTAGAAAGGTTTCTTGGATGCCTTACCTATGCTTCAGATTTTATTAAAGATTTAGCTAAGCTAAGAAAACTATTGCAGCAGAAACTTAAGAAAGACGTGAGTTGGACATGGACCACCAATGATGCAAAGATTGTTCAAAACTTTAAAAAAATGTGTAAAAATCTTTCTATTCTTAATTTGCCTAATAAAGGAGATGATTTAGTTCTTGAGACAGATGCCAACAATGAGCACTGAAGTGTGGTACTCAAAATTAAAGAAGGTGAAAAACTCTGCAAATATTGCAGTGGAAGCTTTAATCAGGCAGAATACAACTATCCCACAATAGAAAAAGAAATCCTTACAGTCCTAAGGGGAATTGAAAAGTTCTAATCTTTTTAGCCTCAAAACCTTTTTTTATTCGAACTAATTACAAAGGAATACTTGATTTTGTGAAAAAGAATTTATCAAATATGCAAGCGCAAGGGCGACTTCTGCGTTGCCAATCATGGCTTGACCGGTTTTCCTTTTCTATTGAATATATACAAAGATTGATGAATTCTCTGACAGACAGTCTAACTCGAGAACTCGCTAATGGTGATCATCAAAGCTGACCTCCTGCCAGAAAAGGAGGAAGTCCTTAACAGAATGCCATTCCTACTAGAACAGGTTATGCCTTCTAGTAAAGTCCTTATCGATAACCTAGAATTCCATACAAAAAGTAACTCTTGTTTTAGCCTACTATCTACTACCTATCTAATAGCCCAAATATTTTCCCTTTTAGAGTTACAAATTAGTTACCTTCAGTGTTCTTATGATATTCAAGAAAAAATAAGTTCTCATGTTCGAGAAAAATGGTTCAATGAGTGGTATGTAGCCTGCATCTACTTTTATCATCATTATTCCTATGATATTTGGGAGTCTTGGAGTACAACGATCTATTTTTCCGATAGATCTGGAGTTGGTGGTATTTATTTCCCACCAAATTCATTATCTCCAAATGATCCTGTCTTTAAAGCCTGAAAATAGGAGATGATACTTTACTTCACAGGAATCCCAGATCTAAAATTCTCATTTTTCTCAACCTTAACTAAATTCCAGCAATGCATGTTCAAAAGGATCCATTGGATTCTTACATCTCCTGAGGGTCCAATAAAAATTCCAGTTCGCAGGTGCCTAACTTTAGAGGTTTATAGCACTCTAATTGAATGTGAAAATGGAAAAGCCAAACTAGCCCATTATCTTGTCCAAATCGTTTGATTGCAACGATCTCAATGATCAATGACAAAATTGAGTTCATGGAAATCCGGTACATCTAGTTACTGATCCTGCTTTATCAAGGGCCATTGGATTTTTTAACATTTATCACCAATATTGGGCATTAATCGAACAAGGAAAAATATTAATGCATTGTGAAAATACTACTTTCACCTATGATAATGAGTTTAAAGACTACATGAAGGTGGATGGAGCAGTGTCAAAAGATATCTTTGATTATCTCTTTGATATTGGAGTTAGAAAATTCTTATTAGAAAAAGAAAAAAAATATCTCCCTGAATTATTTGAAGAATGGGATTCAGAGCATCTTAAGCAACTTGATGATGATTTTGATTATCCAAATGATGATGGTCTGGAAGATATAATTGGAGATGAAGGAATGCAGAATCTCAATAATGATGACTAGTCTTGTCGTCATTAAAAGTTCTGAAAAATAGCTGCCTCATTATTGTACTATTTTGACAAGTGTCGGGTCTGTAAAATAAAGTGTATACTGTAGAGTCAGTATGTACTGTAGCCATGTGAAAAAGCTTTATGTACTGTAGCCATTAATGCATCCTATGTACCCCTATCCCCTCTATAAATAGAGAGGTCGAGTTCTGAGAAAGGACACAGTCATTTGAGCATTCTTGAGCACAAGAGAAGTTGGTATTCTCCATTTCTCTATGAGCAAGCATCTCTAATGATCTTAGCTTAAGTCCCTATTCAAGCTTTCTATTGTAATATAACCATTTTCAAGCTTTCAATAAAAGAAGTTTCCCAGTAGGGAACGTTATTCAATCGAATCTTATGTCTTAAATATTATAGTTTCTTGATTAAAGTCTCATTATCATTTAAAAATACTTAAAACTTGATTAGTGACTATGGTATGAGGTAGAAAACGAAACATATCTGTGCTGTACCTGATCTAAGAAAGGTGGGGTTGAGATTAGCAATCTCTGTAAACCGGAAGCTAGAGGAACGCCGAAGTTCAGCACCGACTAAGTTCAGGTAATGGTTAAAAATCTCTAATTAAGTTTTTAATTATTTTTGTTAAGCATGGTGGGCCTTGTAGATTTGTGATAACTAGTACCAGTAAAGTCATTATAAAAAGTTTAATCGGTTAAAACAAGGTTATTTCCTGAAAAAACCCCTAAAAGCAGCTTATTTACACGTTTTTCCTTTTTCAGGGACTATTCTGTAATTTCGAAAAGTTTAAGGGCTAAAATAATAGAAAAAAGGCCTAAAAGTCTTTTATTCGAAAAATTAGGGACCCCCAGTGTCATTTTCAAAAAGTCAGGGACCAAAAAATATTTAACCAAAAATATAGGGTACCTCGGAGTCATTTATTGCATTTGTAGGTGTTAAATCTTGCAAAGCTTTAAGAAACCCCTAGAGAGGGGGGAAAAAAAGAGGGCATATCATTGTTAACATGAAGAATACAAAATACAAATTTAGTTAATTGAACTTTGTTACATGTGTGTGATAACTTTCATAATTATCATAAAATAATACATTGAAAACAATAATATTTTCTATAATGACTACTTTTCAAAAGTGACTAGGTGAATCAAAGTTGCTCATATAATGTATCAAAGTTAAAATATTCAATGGTAAATAATGGAATACCTTTTGTCTATCTAAAATACAGGTCCACACGAACTCTTTAACAAGTTCAATATCTTGTAGGAGAAACTCAGTACAGCAACTCCAAGCTAAGTGTTTGTGTTCTCAATTTCAACTATTACATAGGTAATGGCATAAACATTATCATTTGCATCCATAACCCCAGCTGCAAATAATTGGCCATGATAAGCCCCTTTAACATGACAACTGTCCAAATCTATGATAGACATATAACCTATATCTTGCATGCATAAAGACAAGCATAAACCTTTGAAATATGGGTTGTGAGAATTTAGTATCAACTTTGACAAATGCACCAATACCAAGGTTATGCTTCTTCATTTCTAATGTGTAATCTCATACTCTAGCATATTGCTCATTTGCTTTCCCATATACAATTAGTAGTGCCATTCTCCTTGCTCTCCATGCCTTCTTATAAGAAATACTAACTAGATACACTCTCCTTACAGTCACTTAAAATACAGTGAGCTTCCAGTGAGGATCATCCTTATAATGAAAAATGTGTTTTTCAACAAGCCAAAAGGAGTTTGCTTTTATATTGTCATGATGTTTTTCCTTGGAATCATGCTTTTCTCTCCATCCCCTTGCTTGCAGGTTTCCATGCTCACCTTTAATTTTCACTGTATTTATTCTCCACTTACACATTTTTTCACCGGCATAAGAAGGCTTTGTACCATGTACTCACTTAAAAGAGCATCTTTTCATTCAATAAGTAGCAATCCTTTTGGGATTATTATGCCAATAATAATAATCAAATCCATTTAAGTTACATATCATCTCAATGTGTAACAGCCAAGGATTTTTTATTTCGGGCAAACTGTTTAGTTAATATTTTTATTAACTACGTCTTATTGTATTAGCTATATTAGACTAATTTTACATGCTAATTGAGCGTAATAATTTATGTGAATTGATTTTATTAATTTTCTAGATTATTACATGATTACATGAAATTAGGAAGTTCGTTAAAAATTAGGTCGATGCGTAATTACACGGGATCGACGAGTTAGATTAGGATGTTTGAGGTCAAGATCAGTTGTGATTGGATTATGTATGCTAAATTCATTTTTGTGTTTAATGAGTTAGGGGTGGAAAAAGTGAGCAATGAATAAAACAAGGGGGAAAAGGGGGGCATAAACCGACCCTTTACTCGACATTCTGACAGAAGAAGGGGGCGCTCTGCTCTTCTACGCTCCAAGCCTGAATCCTCACCACCACCACTCTTCGATCAAGAGAGACAGAGAGAGTGAGAGAGAGAGAGGGGGGGCAGCGACGACGAAGCTGGGCAGTGGCTGTCCACGTCATGGTGGCTCAACTAGCCGAGGTCGGGCTCTAGAGTCATGCTGGTTGGGGATTGAGTAGCTAGTGTTTGGAATCCCTGAGTGCCACCACCACGATCGCCATAATTGCCGATTTGTCCTGAACTCATCGACTAGAAGGTGAGAGCGAAAGAGAGAAGAACAAGAAGAAGGAGCAGAACAACGCAACAGCAGTAGTAATGCAAGACTGGCAGAAGGTCGAGACATAGTGAGGGAGAAGGGGAGGGTTGAACCTAGCTCCAAAAATGCCTAATTAGCCCATAACACAGGTCCTTGAGCATGAGTTAAGGTTGGAGGTTCTTTACTTCTTAAATTAGCATTAATTTTGAACTAAAGTGAAGTTTTATGCTTTCGCAATTAGTGGGATGATATGTGGATAGTTTTCAATCCTTATATCACTATCAATTTCTCAAAATTCTATTGAGTTCATCCATTGAAATTTGGGAAAATCTGATGAAGCTAGGTTATGTTGGAATTGTGTAGTTTGAAAGGGAGAAGGATTGAATGAGACCAGTGAGGTTATTATTAGGTCTTGATGTGATTTTAAGGTTGAACTTTAGGGTAATGATGTTGGAGGAAGATAGGGGTGTTGAATTGGTGAGGTTTTAATTGATGTGACCTATGTGCTACTTTTATGATGCCAAGTATGAACTCCATGAGCTATTTGCGAGAACTGAGCTGTTGAAACTTGAACCAAACCTAAGCATGAACTGAATGGTACCCCTAAGGTATCTATCCAAATAAAGTTTGGGGATTGAAAGGAATTAAGGAGATATTGAATCTGCACCCAAATTGAGCTTAAAATGAACAAGATGGAACCTGACCGAGCTAAACCTGAATTGAAGTGAACCTGAAATGAACTGAACTAAACAAAACCTGAATCGAACGGAATCTGAGATAAATTGAATCATACAAAAGTAGAACGGAACTGATCTGAACCTAAAATGATATCATTGAGAATTGAATAAGGCTTGAACCTAAACCCAGTAACACCTTGAATATGCTCTATGAACTTGAGTGTTATCTATAAGTTGCTGAAAAGCTGAAAGGAACTGAGGGAACCTGATCAGGTCCTAAGCTTGAGCCTAATTTGAACTAAAATAGTTTTAGGATTATTTAACTTGTGACCTGATTTGTAAAATACAATGGCATGCATTCTTATAAACATGACTGATTTTTGTGTTATTGAATTTACACTTGGTACTAGAGCTATGAAATAGATCGTTTTCTTTAATTATCATCAAAGTATCGAAACCTTGGGTTGGGTGCGTGAGAAAATATATTTGAATGGTGAAAAATTCTTATTTTTAAGCAAGTATGTATCATCATGACCCAAAGTATTGTTTTGACCTTGGCTTGGAACTTGAATTTTTACAACAGTTTGATTTCTAAAATTCTATCTTGATGAATGCATATTTTCATGAACTAGGCCTTGTGTGGGCTTGATTTTGAACTTGAATTTGTGCTAAACAAATTTATTATTGGTGATTTGGTTTACGAAAGAATTAAGTGGAACTTTTGATTTGGAAAGGATCCATCCTACATCGGAAGAGCTAGTATCAAAAAAGAACCTAGACCATTATATGGAAGGGTCGCTAATTGAGGACCAAGACTCTTGTATGGAAGAGACATTGAAACACTTGCAAATATTGTTGCTTTTGGGACCCTAACAAGGGTGCTGTAGCTCTTCCACCTTTAGTTTCCTGAGATCGAGGGCTACTAGATGTATGTGACACCTAGAGGATTTGATAGTGGGTTTTACAATTCTATTTTACGAAAAGCTCTTGGGAGCTAAAAGTGAGTTTCCTCCTTGGTATTGTGAGGAGGAGAATGATTATTCAATAAGCATGAGTACTCTTTTGTTATGGTTTTTAGGAGACAAGAACTTCCCACTGAGTGGTGGCTGCTCATCCTCCATACCTTTTTTTCTAGGTTTTGAGCACTGAGAAGATCTAAAGTTAGTCTGGCGAGTTGTTTGTTTATATTGAATGACTTCTTGGTCATGCTATAGTTTGTAACATGAGCATGAATGTGGATAGGTAAGATCTAGAGTCAACAATGTAATTTTAAGCATTTGATTTGCATTGGGGTTGTGTAAAGGTATCTTGAGCGAATCATGTGATTCATGTAGCCTAGTCACTCTAAATAGCCTTTTGAGCCAACCATCAGAGCAGATACGCATCTTCAAGTTGCCATACTTGAAATTTTTTTGAATGTAAAGCCCCATACTCTAGATGTGTGATCCCTTATATTGTACTTTTTCTTTTGTTTTTCTTTTCTTTTATTTAATTCCACAGTTTGAGGACTCCCGACGTGTCACCCATGGAGTTGATTCTCCAACTTGTAGCTGTTAAGTTTATTTACTGTTATTTAGTTATTTGTATTACATGCATAAGTGCAACGCTATTAGCATAAGACCATGGTAAGCTTTTAGGCGGAACTTTATCCATTTCACTCTAGAATTTTAAAAGTCGCTAACATCACTAGCACTAGGGGGGCAGGGTGCTACAGATGGTATCAGAGTAGGGTCCTGTGACTACAGGTTATGACCTTAGTCTTGCATTTCCATATAGTTGTTTAGGCACGTCCGAAGTGACGATATGACATAGGATATACCTTTGGGTATAAATGTGTTTTTGGTGTATTAGTTGATATGATTGATTGATTTTTGTATGAGCAGATAAACCAAGTGGTTGTGAAATCAGGCTGTGTTTTAGAATGTAAGTTAAATGCATTGTGTTCTCATAAGGTAGTTGAGCATTGGCGCGTTTAGCAATTACTTTTGTGCACACACCTTTGTTAACTTAATTGAAGGTGTACTCGGTTTAAAGCTAAAACGTTTAGAAATGGTTAAGCCCAGTCTTTGCCCGTATATGCAATTTACTTTTCGAGACCTAAGGCGAAGTGAGTGGACGTACTTAAAGGATGGTAGAGAAGGGGCTAGAAATCCTTAAACCATTTATGATTTTCAAAACACAAAGATTATAGAGTGTTGAATTCTTTTCTAATTGTTGAATTAGGTTTTATTGTCGCATTTAAAGAATAGTATCATTCAGTGATAACATATGTATTTAGATTTATTAAAAGGTATCCTTATATATGATTGGAAGCTGTCTGTAAATGTATGTATGTCGAGGTGTGTACCTCATTGGATTGTTAATGGTGAACCAGTAGGGAAGTGATCGGAGCTTACTTTCTATGCTTGGAAACCCTGCTAGGTTGCGCCTTATTCTATAAATTCAGAAGTGCTTAAGGAAATTAAGTGCGATTTTTAAGTACATGCAGCTAACTTTGACGGGTGAGGGGGAAGTCATGTTGACCATTTCATTAGCATTGTTTCTGCCATCTTGCATTGTTGTTATGATTGTCTATATGATGTAACTGCTAATCTATGCGTGGTCGGTGTTGTCTACAAGATGTACTTCTTACTTTCTATCATGTAACGACCCTTGCTACTGAGTCAACTACATGTAATACTTCTGTCTTATATGCTACTATTCTCATTAAGGGGCTGACAGTATTCTGGTTGGCATAAACATGAATATTCCTCAGAAGAATAAGGAGGAGAGAACCTAGTAGACTTTGGAATTGTTACCCTGCATATGCCTTATACTAGGATGAATAACCCATACATTACCAGTGCTTTCTTTAGCGTTAATGTAAAGTTCGAAAGTCATAATTCCGTATAGGTGAACCTCCCATTCTATAATGGGAATCATTAAGATCTCTACGGCTCCCGATGAAATAGATGTGTCCTATGGACCATCTAGATGTACCACAATGCCGTTAACATTGTTGTGCTAGCTCAAAAGCGCTTGATACGTGGGAAACCTACCTATTTGATGAAATATGTGCCAGTGTAACTACCAGCTAAGTAAGGCTAAGCTTAGCCTTGGTGCTGATGCCATTGCCTAAAACATACTCTCCAAGTACTACAACTGTTTCATATAGTAAAATAAGCTAAGCTACGAGTTATATCATGAGAACATAAAGTTGCTGTTGTGACTAGCTTCTCATTAATTTTTAGAAAAGCCTCAAGGCATACCTCTGACCGTAGGTTGCAATCATGAGTTTGTGTGTTTTAGAGCATAAATATGGCATTGCATTACATGCATTGTATAACTCATAGGAGCTTAGATTCATTATGAAACAATCATTTATATGTTTTATAAATGAATTGCCAAGTAAAGGATCACTTGGTGTTTATTTGGCTTAAGCTGGTTATGCACGTGGCAGAATTGGGCGAATGGTTTAGCTTATGTGATTTGTTGTAGCGCATAATTTTTTGGCCATTATCTGCACTATATGACTCCGATTAAATCGTGTGTAATGGTTTGAGTGGTTGAATACACATGCATTTAATACATGATATAGTGATTGCAAGAGGCTATATTCATATGAGTTCACCTTTGTACATTTTATACATCATAAGGATGGCATGCTACTGCATCCAAGATCATATTTATATTCGGTTCATTGAACTTACGTAAAACAACCATTGATATGACTGCTCTAAGTGCCGTAGCAAGACGTGAATAAGTTGTCCTATGCTAATCTTTCCTCAAGTTATTTCTTTGCTTGTTAATTGATAGTTCCATATATTATCCACTTGTGAGTTGCTAGTTATGTCTTTGTTATACTAGTTCATGTTGCCTATCATTCTTGGGCTTCAGGGTGTTGAGTTATTTATTCTATGTGATGTCATTGCAGCTTTGGGTATTAGTTGGAGTGTTGTTGTTACTGACATGATACTATGTGATGCTATATGATGTCTCTACTAGTCTGTTATGCTATGGAAGCTCCTTGGTTGATTGACTTGATGCGAAAATAATTTGATTTCTTCATGCTTTAGAATGAAATTGAATTAGTTGGCCTGTCTCGACCCAACCTTAGCACGCCATTGATTGTTATGAATGGAAAACCCTTAAATGTCACCTTGTGTTGATGCGTGAATGTAGGATGTTAGTTGTGATGTGGGTATTGCTTAGATATAAATTTTGAAACTGATGTTGTTTAAAATAATTTGATGTGGCTATCTGTGTAAACTAATTTGCCCCTCTTCTATGCGATTTGCCCTTAGCGCCTTAAATACAGTGAGTAGATGTGTAAAGAGGATTGGCAAGAAGGAAACTGGATATTATAGACTTCTTTTTGCGTTTTGGAAGTCATATTCAATTATAAAGTAAAGTTTTGGATTATGTTATTGAGTTGTGAGATTTGTGCTATGTGTATGTGAACCTTGTGTTTTATCGTACCTTACCCTTTAGAATTTTGAGGACGAAATTCTTTTTTTTTGGGGGGGGGGGAGAGTGTAATAGTTGACAATTTTTAATTTTAGGCCAGCTATTTAGTTTAATATTTTTATTAACTATGTCTTATTGTATTAGCTATATTAGACTAATTTTGCATGGTAATTAAGCGTAATAAATTCATGTGAAGTAATTTTGTTAATTTTCTTGATTATTACGTGATTATATGAAATCAGGAAGTTAGTTAATAATTCGGTCAACGCGTGATTATGCGGGATTGGCAAGTTCGATTGGGATGTTTGAGGCCAAGATTAATAGGCATTGGATTATGCAGGCCAAATTTATTTTTACGTTTAATGAATTGAAGGGGGAAACAAAGAGTGCAATGAATAAGAAAAGGGAAAAAGGGAGGCATACACCCACCCTTTACTCGACATTCGTGCAGAAGAAGGGGGCGCTATGCTCTTCTACACTCTATGCCTGAATCCTAACCACCACCACTCTTCCACTGAGAGAGAGAGAGGGATGGCGAGGTAGGCGCAGCTGGCTGCAAGGCTGGGCAGTGACCATCCACATCGCACTTGCTCAACTAGCCGGGGTCGAGCTCTAGAGCTATGCAGGCTGGGGATTGAGTAGCTAGGGTTTTGAATCCTTGAGTGCCACCACGACAACCACCACCGTTGGTAGTTTGTCCTGAACCCATTGACCAGAAAGAGAGAGCGAAGGAGAGAAGAAGAGGAAGGAGTAGAACAACGCAGCACTAATGGCACCGCAAGATAGGCAGAAGGTCGGGACATAGTGAGGGAGAGTGAAACTATCGAACCGAGCTCTGAAAATGGCCCAATTAGACCAAAACACGGGTCCTTGAGCATGGATTAAGGCAGGTGGTTCTTCGCTTTCAAACTTAGTATTAATTTCGAACTAAAGTGAATTCTTATGCTTTTACAATTAGTGGGATGATATGTGGATAGTCATTAATTCTTAAATCACTGCCAGTTTCTCAAAATTCTATTGAGTTTAGCCTTGGAAATTTGGGAAAATCTTACGAAGCTAGGTTATGCTGAAATTGTGTAATTTTGAAAAGGAGAAGGATTGAATGATACCATTGAGGTTATTGTGAGGTCTTGATGTGATTTTGTGGTTGAGCTTTGGGGCGGAGCTATTGGAGGGAGATAGGGGTGTTGAATTCATGAGGTTTTAATTAATGTGCCCTAAGTGCTATTTTCTTGATACCAAAGTATGAACTCCATGAACTGTTTGTAGGAATAGAACTACTGAAACTTGAACCAGACTTGAGCGGAAACTGAATGGCACCTACAAGCTATCTTATCTAAATAAAATTTATAGATTGAAAGGAATTCAGGGGATTTTGAATGTGCACCCAAATTGCACCCAAACTGGACTAGATGGAACCTGAACCGAACTAAAGCTGAATTGAACTGAACTTGAACTTAACTGAACCAAACATTACCTTAATCAAATGGAATCTGAGATGAACTGAATCATAGAAAATGAACAGAACTGAATCTAAACCTAAAATGATATCGTTGAGAATTGAATAGGACTTAAACCTAAACCAAACAACACCTTGGATATGCTCCTTGAACTTGAGTGTTATCTATAAGTTACTAATAAGTACTCATAAAGCATATCATTTTAGGGTCATTTTGATGTGTTTTTAGGGGATTAATATGCTTAATTGTGCAATTTATGCCCTTATTTCTACTATTACGCTTGGTTTCGCTTGTTTTGATAGTGTTTACAAAGTTTCACTTTGTGAGCCAAGTCATATGAATAGAATGAAGATTTTGAGGCCTTGTGGATCCAAGAAGATAGAAGAAGAGGCCCAAAGACATCCAATACGGTCAAACCATGGTACAGAACCACGGTATAGGAAGATCAAGAAGAAGCAGCAAATAAATCATCGTGAAAACGGGCCTGCCAGAGGCTACCACGGTCATACCGTGGTGGGGCCCACGGTCGTGGTGGACCCTATTTCTCAGTCTTCGCTGGTTTTCTTTACGGCCTTTCGTCTTCCACACGTTTTGTATGTTAGGAGCTTTGATTTCTGTGAATAAAAATGGTGTTTGCTGTCTTCCTCGGCATCCATAATCCATCCTATTCTACCAAATCCACTATCTGGATTAGCATTGTAGATTAGATTAGAGAGATTTGAGAGCAAGTTCAGGGTGAAGATTGTAAGGATTCTGGATCGGGTTTGTAATGACGGTTCAAGCGCGCAATGGCTGAGTAATTTCTCTTCCTTCTCTTCTCTTTTCTCTTTAGATTTTCATGCTTTCAGATTATTGATGATTTTTATGTTAAGTTTTGGATTGTTAATCTTGGAATTGAGTTGAATTCTTGTGAATGAATCAATTCTTATTTTGATCTAAAAGTATTTGGGATTTGTTGGGTTTATTCTATTGAATCTTAGATGTCGAATTTCTAGTAAAAAACTTGATCAATTTCTTACTTATTTTAGACATTTGGTGAAGAACTGAAAGGTGAAACTAGAAGTTGAAAAACTAAGAATTGACTTAACTGCGTGGGATCTTGAGAAAGACTTGTCGTTTAAGAAAACGCTAAATTTGGTAATTGTGTTCTTAATGATCTTAGATTAATCAAAAACCCTTGAGAAATGGTAATTGGTTAGATTTAGGTATTTCACTTCACCTTGAAAGAGGGTTGTAATACTTCGATTATCGGTTTTAAAATAACTAATTAAGGAAGAAGTGCTTGATTGATGCGTGGATCAGGTGATTGCTTATTTTGCTTAATTTCAATTATTATTTATCCATTAGATTAGATAGTTAATCCGTTTAATTTCAATATCAAGTATTGATTCGCTTAGCCTATCTTAATAGATCATAACCCGGTAGATCAGCCTAGTTTCTGTGGGGTCGACCTTGATTGCTAAAATGTCACCGTGCGCTTGCGGCCCTATCAAGTTTTGGCACCATTGCCGGTGGCTAGTGTTGAATATTAAGTTTTTCTCAATAGGTTTGACTAAGCATTTTGTTTTTCTTTGAAAATAATGAAATCGCAAAAAAAAAAATATAAAAAAATTGAAACTTTTAAAAGAAGTTTAAAAAAAGCTTTGAAAAAAAAAAACCGTGGCCATTTTTCATTTCCCCAATTTGAGCATGAATTATTTTAGAGGTATTTTATGCGTTTAAATGTCTTTCTTGCTTAATGTGGCTATTGTGTGAGTAAATGAAAAATTTTGGACATTGTTAATGAGGGAGTGAATGGTGAAACCCGAGCTCTCTTAGACGATTGCAGTTTTCATGGTAAAAATGTTGATGAGGTATGGTATTTGCTTGAATTGATTACTTGGGATTCATTTGAATTTGAGAAGGCTAGTCGTGTTTCTAGATATTCATTCTTTGATCCTTGCGCATTCTATTCTAGATCTTATTATGCTCCTCTTTGGTGTGATTTGTGTAATTCTTCTAACCATGACACCAATTTGTGTCTTTGTTATGCATGCTATGTTCAACCTGACTCTGCATCACCCTGGGACAATACTGATGTTGTCTTGACGTTATATGATTCATCCTTTCATTTAGTTCAGTGCACAGGGCTCGAGGTGGGTGAGCCTTTTGGGAGAGTTGCTAGGTTTAATGTTGTTGATACATATTTTGAGTCAGAAAATACTTTAGAGGAGGTGCATGATCTAGTTGAGACTCGTTTGGAGGGGTCACATGGTGTGTTCGTGCATAAGGACTTTCCTAGCCTTGATTTTAATAATATTATTTCCCCCATCCCATTGATCATTCCCGTGTTTTCCCTATTTGTTTATTACCTTCTCTTTCCCCTAAGTATTATCTTGATGCACCCGTTGTAATTTTATGATATATGATGATAATGTTGATTTGGAATATGAGGATAACCTGTTTAGTTTGCTTGGTGGGAATGTTGATGATTGTGTGTCCCTAGGTTACTTTAGAGGGTATGATGCCTCCATTGACTCTTATTGTGTATGCCTAGAGGACTTGTCTAAGAAAGTCATGTAGACTACATTCTTTAATCTTATGATTTTTCCAAGGCCATTGATAAGGTTAAGAGTAAGGTTACCAGAACCGGACTGGTTGATGAACCGATAAAGTTAGCGGTTCGATGGTTCAATCGGCTGGACTAGTTGGACCAAATTAAACCGGTTGATCTGGATTTTATAAAATATAAGCAAATTTATTACATGTAGATAAAAATATTAGCAATTTTATGATAGTAAAGTATTAGTATGTTCACTTTTGACTAAAAAAAAAAAGAAACAAATGCCATTGTTTATTTTCAGCTATATTAGTATATTTTTAGTATATTATCATGCTCTAATAATATAATCAAATATTATATCCTAACATAATAAAGGAGCTGGACTGAAATTATAAAATGAATATGAGAAAGAATAAGACACAAGGGACTTCTAGAGTAGTTGGTTTGCTGAAGCAAATGATGATGTTGAAGAGCTATGGTGTCATGGGTTCAATTCTTAGGGCATGCAGTTTATGAAATTTTTGACACAAGCAGAGGGGAGTTGTGGTTCAACCGATTCAAACAACCGGTTTAATAGATAAATCAGGCGATTCAATCGAGTTTTCACCGATTCTTGATGGGTTCAATTAACCAATGATTTTATGGCCCCCTCCGGATCGGATCATTATCTGGTTCACGAGCTAACCGGTCGGACCGGTTGGTCCGGTCCGGTTCCTGTAACATTGGTTAAGAGGATACTTCATGTCTTTGGTGTAATTTTGGTTATTGCCACTTACCTTATATTTTCTAAATCATGGTCCCAGGAGTTTGATAAGCTCCTGCGAAAGTTATGATGGAGTGGCTGATGTTCCATGTGCCCCGTTTGCGAGGAGGCCTTAGCTTAGGTACACTTAGCACCTAACCTAGTGAGATCGTTATATTTTGTTTTCCCTATCCCTTCTCTTACTTTCTTTCCTTTAAATAATAATGCTTTATCTAAGCACAGGGGAAGAGTCGCTTCATGTTTTTCATTTTTGGTTTTTAGCTTGCATACATGTTAGAGCATATAGTTTTAGGTTTCTTTTTGTTTGCATTTGTGTTTTGCATTTAGTTGCATTTAGGTTTGAATACAGGATTATATGTAGAGATGGTGTGGATTCCCTCCAATGATGTTTTTGTTAGGCAAAATAGCTTTCATGAGCTTGAGTAACTTTTAATGTGTAATCCCTTTTGGTGCTAAAATTTTTGAAGGTTTTATGAATATTCTTATTTTGACCCTTGTCTTGTTTGTGAACTTTGTTATCCCTCGGAGTTCTTAGCACTAGTGCTTGTACATGGGAGTTATTTTATGAGCTTAATGAGACTTTGGTTGATGTCCCATGAGATTTTGAGCTTTAGTTGGACTAATTCATTATATTTAGTCTCATGTTCTTTCGTGTGTGTGACTCTTCCATGTTGCATCTCTAGAACTTACCTAAACTTTTGTTCAAAACTACATTCGCATGTGCATATATATTTAATGATATGATAGAGGCATTTCTTTCTTTGGTCATCTTAGCCACATAGCCAAATAGCCTACCCTTATATTACATGTTTATCTCTTTTGCTAGCCCTTTTGAGCTATAATCCTTTTCTTGTTGTGAACACTTCATACTAACCCTTGGCCAAACACATATTCCTACCTTTAAGTCAAGTCTATGGAGCATCAATTCATGCATCTAGTGGGTGGTTTTGGGTATAATTGAGTTTAAGGTGGCTTTGATTTGTTAGTTTATTAAGGGATTGATGATTGAGCATTTGGTGTCGGTTCCTATTGTTTGGGTTGTGTGTGTGCGTGTGTGTGTGTGTGTATATATATATATTTGATTGTGAGTTGATAATTGGTGGTCCTATGTCTTTCAATCATTGCAATTTTTGTTTCATTTCTCCAAAAAAATAAATAGAAATAAAAGAAATAAAAGTTATGTTGAAAAAAAAGAAAAAAAGGAAGATAAAGTCCTGTTGTGAAAAAAAAGCCCAAAAAAAAAAGAAAAAAAAGCAGAAAAAAGCTAAGTGATTGGCATTGGACATACAAGTAGCTTGAATTCCTTTCTTAGTCAACTCATTTCCTTTGTAATTCGTTGGGGTATGTTCATTGTATTTTGGGGTTTGGAGTGTTAGTAAACTTTAAGGTTTCTTGGTGTTTTGTTGGTTGCTCTTTAGTCGCTTGGCTAAGTAGCTCCACATTGCCTAAATGCATTTGTCCACTCCTTTTTCTTAACCCTTTTTAGTCCACATTACAACCTATATAAAGTCCTCTTGATTGTCTTGTGCATATTGCATTTTAGTGGTGGAGAATTTGAGAGCCTTGGCAAGCATATGGCAGATTGTATCATTGGAATAAGTCTTGAGTAAACATATGCTATATTTCAAACACATGAGTGGGAATGATTCACATTTCCCAAAAGTGAGGTTCTACCAGTTCATTTGGCTCCATTCAATTCCATATGCTTGCATGACATGCCTTGTGGTTCTTTGGAGGAGATCAAGTTTGATATTAAGGTTGTGGTCTTATACTTTTTCGAAAACCTTCTCCTTGTAATTCTGAAATGTTTTGCACACTACTTGAGGTCGCCGTTGATTAGCATTCTTGCTTGTGATAAGCCATGACTTACCTACTTCAAGGAGGTTGTTCCATTTTGGGTCTTAAATGCATGTCCTTTTGTTCGTTTTCTCTAGTGTTTACTTAAGGACAAGCAACCATTCAAGCATGGGCGAGTTTGATAAGTAGCCATAGAGCATATCATTTTAGGGTCATTGTGATGCATTTTTAGGGGATTAATGTGCTTAATTGTACGATTTATACCCTTATTTCTACTATTACGCTTGGTTTTGCTTGTTCTAATAGTGTTTGCAGATTTTCACTTTGTGAGCCCAGTTATGTGAATAGAATGAAGATTTTGAGGCTTTGTGGATCAAAGAAGATAGCAGAAGAGGCCCAAAGACTCCTAATATGGTCAAACCGTGGTGAGAACCACGGTCTAGGAAGAACCAGAAGAAGCAGCAAATGAATCATCGTGAAAACGAGCCTGCCAGAGGCCACCATGGTCAGACCGTGGTGGAGGTCATGGTCGTGGTGGACCCTATTTCTCCGCCTTCGTTAGTTTTCTTTGTGGCCTTTTGTTTTCCACATGTTTTTTACATTAAGAGCTTTGATTTCTATCAATAAAAATGGTGTTTGCTGTCTTCCTTGGCGTCCATAATCCATCCCATTCTACCAAGTCCACTACCTAGATTAGGATTGTAGATTAGATTAGAGAGATTTGAGAGCAAGTTGACGGTAAAGATTGCAAGGATTTCCGATCGGGTTTGCAACAACGGTTCAAGCACGCAACATCTAAGCAATTCCTCTCCCTTCTTTTCTCTTTTCTCTTTAGATTTTCATGCTTTCAGATTATTGATGATTTTTATGTTAAGTTTTGGATTGTTAATTATGGAATTGAGTTGAATTCTTGTGAATGAATCAATTCTTGTTTTGATCTAAAAGTGCTTGGGATTTGTTAGGTTTATTCTATTGAATCTTAGACGTTGAATTGCTAGTAGGAAACTTGATTAATTTCTTACTTGTTTTAGACATTTGGTGAAGAACTGAAAGGTGAAACTAGATGTTGGATAACTAAGATTCGACTTAACTGCGTGGGATCTTGAGAAAGACTCACGTTTAAGAACCTGCTAAATTTGATAATCATGTTCTTAATGATCTTAGATTAATCGAAAACCCTTGAAAAATGGTAATTGGTTAGATTTAGGTATTTCATTTTACCTTGAAAGAGGGTTGTGATACTTCGATTATCGGTTTTAAAACAACCAATTAAGGAAAAAGTGCCTGATTGATGCGTGGATCAGGTGATTGCTTATTTTGCTTAATTTCAATTATTATTTATCAATTAGATTAGATAGTTAATTAGTTTAATTTCAATATCAAGTATTGATTTGCTTAGCCTATCTTGACAGATCACAACCCGGTAGATCAACCTAGTCTTTGTAGGATCGACCTTGTTTGCTACAGCGCCACCGTACACTTGCGCCCTATTAGTTACTAAAAAGCTGAAAGGAATTGAGGAAGCCTCATTAGGTCTTGAACTTAGGCCTAAATGGAACCGAAATAGCTTCTAGATTGTTTAACTTGTAACCTGTTTTGTTGAATACAATGTCATGCATTCTAACTAATGTGGGTGATTTTTGTGTTCTCGAATTCACACTTGGTACTAGAACCGTGAAAGAGATCGTTTTTTTTAATTATCATTAGAAAATGGAAACCTTCTGTTGGGTGTGTAAGAAAATATATTTGAATGGTGAAAAATTCTTATTTTCAAGTAACAATGCATCATCACGACCCAAAGTATTGTTTTGACCTTGGTTTGGAACTTGAATTGTGACAACTATTTGATTTCTAAAATTTCGGTTTGATGAATGCATATTTTCATGAACTAGGCCTTGCGTGGCCGTATTTTAATCCTGAATTTGTGCTAAATGAATCGATTGCTGGTTATTTGGTTTACCAAAGAATTAAACATTTCTTTTGGAAAGGGTCAATCATGTATTGGAAGAGCTGTTAACAAAAGAGAACCCAGACCTTTGTATGGAAGGGTCACTATTTGAGAACCAAGGCTCTTGTATGGAAGAGTCATTGAGACGTGCATGAATATTGCTGCTTTTGGGACCCTAGTGAGGGTGCTGTAGCTCTTCCACCTTTAGTTTCCCAGGATCTTGGGGCAGTAGGTGTATGTAACACTTAGAGGATTTGACCATGGGTTTTATAAATTCTATTTCACGAAAAACTCTTAAGAGCTATAAGTAAGTTTGCTCCTTGGTATTGTGAGGAGGAGAAGGATTATTCAACGAGAAGGAATACTCTTCTGTCGTTCTCAGGAACATCGAATCTGGATCTTTTACATTTTACACATATTTAAATTTTACCGCACTTACTTCCAAAGGTTGTTAATTTTAGTCCTTTAAACCTCTTTTACACATAGCATATTGATTGAACAATCATTCTTATCTAGCTCTCACCAAATTTCCCATCATTTGAAGAATTATAAATTATGCTTTTATCTTCTTGTGATCTATATGGGTATGCAATAGTACGTATATATGTGTGTATGTATGCTATGTATAATTGTGTACAATTGTTTTGGTTTTTGGGAGACAAGAACTTCACACTGAGTGGTGGTTGCTCATCCCCCATACTTTTACCCTTTTCTAGGTTTCGAGCACTAGGAACATCTAACGTTAGCATGGAAAGTTTTTGGTTTATATTGAATGGCTTCTTGGTCATGTTATAGTTTGTGTAACACCCCGAAATTTTTTAGTTACTAATTTTGATTCAAGTGTAAATTCTTGATTAATATGTATGTATTTTATGTGGTTTATTTTAGATATATATGTGTTTTAAGTTAATATGATTGTGTTTTGGGAATAATTTGTTGAGTGAGTATATTACTAAGGCTTTGTTCCAAAAAAAAAAAAAAAAATTGGAAAGATGAGTCAAAGAAGGGGGGCTTGACCAAAAGAAAAAAAAGAAAAGGAAAAGGGGGGGAGTGGCTTTTTATCACATGAAAGGGGAGGGGGTGGGGTTTTTGCTTTCTTCCCCAAAACTCAAACCCACGCATAGAGAGAGGCAGGGAGGAGAGAAGAAGAAGAAGAAAAGAAGAAGAAGAAGAAGAAGAAGGAGGAGAAGAAGTTTGGGGTTTTGATTTTAATTTCAATTCAAGGTGAGTAAATTTTACTTTCTCTAACCCTAAAATTGATTAGGGGAAGATTACTTTGAGATTTATGTTCGAATTTGCAAAATTGAATTCGAATTGAAGCTTTGAATATGAGGTTTTAGGGTTTATTGGATTAGAATCCTAAATCAATTTGTTAGAAGCCTACTACTAAAACTTTCATATTTATTTGTGATTTGTGAGGTATGTGGATGTTGTGAATTGATGGGTATGTTCTGAATTCAGCCAAACACATGCTATACTATGGATTTTGGGTTGGTTACTTGTGTTTGGTTGAATAATATGGTAGAAAAATAGGGTGGATTTTCGGATTTTGCTAATAATGTGCTACTCTCAGATTTTCTGGGAATTTTTAGATGCTCGAAAAATCCTAAACTTTTTACCGTAGGTTAGCCATGGTACTAGGCAACTTTTTATAAATTTTCATGAATTTTAGATGCGCAGTTTGTAAGTTATGAATTTTTATTTGAAGCTGCCCTGTTTTCAGTATGTAAATTCAGATGGTGTTTGGAATTACTGTGAGCTATTGGGTTGGAGAAAAATTATGCAATTTTTACTGTAGAATAATGCTGATGTCTAGAAGTATCTTGTAAATTTTCATGAATTTTGGATGTGTATTTTAAGATTTATGAATTTTCTATTGATACTTCCCTGTTTTGGGTGCATGGTTTTCGGTTACTGTTTTAATTATTTTGAAGGACTTGCTTAGAGAAAAATTATCAAAATCTTACTGTACATTCCTCATGGTATTTTGTGTTTGCTGGTAAACTATTGTGAATTTTGGTTGTGTATGCTAAAAGTTATGAATTTTTGAGTTTAATTCACAGATTTTTGAGTATTTTGGCTAACTGTTTGAGTACATTCACAGATTGTTGTTGTTGTTGTTGTTGTTGTTGTTGGCTGACTGTTTGAATTTCTCAGAATGATTGGCCTGGACAAAAAAAAAAAATCATGAAATTAATATGTTAGAATCTATATGTTATTTGTCAATTTCCTGCAAAGTTTGGTAACGATTGGATGTGTATGCTGTGAGCTATGAATTTTGGAGTTAAAGTACCTTGTTTAGTGTAATTATGGGTTATTTGTATGTTTAATCCATAAAGTAGATATGAAAAGGCCATTGTTGAGCTTCCTAAGAATTCTGATTGTGTGATGAAGTTTAGGAAAATTATGAAAAGTATTTTGAGTTGAATTATGCTCTATTTTGATTATGTTTTTGTTACAATTGTGGAATTGAATTTTTTTGAAAATAAAAATGTGATTATATGATTTTATTAAGTTACATTTTTGGGGAAAGAGATCATTTCTTGACTTAGGCTATTACAGAATGTTCTAAAGCTATGGCCATAGTAGTGACTGTCGTTATGTTCAGGTCGCCTAGTGGGAGAGGCTATAACCAATCCCCTAGGATATGAATGTCGACCTTGTGTATGCATGTGAGCCATGTGGGTCCCTAGTGAGGAAGGTTTCGGCCTAAACTTACTAGGATATAAATGCAATTCCATGGTTTGTGTTGTGGGCAGTTCGCGTCCTTTAGAGCATTGGGTGCCTGGTTGGGACCATATGAATGAGTTGCGGCTGGTCCACCATGGGTTGGTACCATATGTTTGAGCCGTAGCTGGGCCACCAGGATGTGTTTGTCACCCCTGCATTGTGATGGTTCTTTGGGTGAGTCATGAGTTGATTTCCCCTAAACTAAAAGTTTTGCATTGAGTTAAGGATATGTGATGTGCTGTGAAATTGGTTTGGATTTTGGCTATGATATGGAATTGGGCTTTGTTTGGATTTGAAATTTGGATAAGTTATGAAATTAATTTGGATTTTAGTTTTGGATTTTGGATTTGGATTTGAAGGTTCATTCAAAATATCTAGGAGCTTGTGATTGATTTTGAAATGCATAAGTGATTGATAAGCATGTTTTAAGACACATGTTATGTGTTTATGGTTAGTATGTGAACTTTTGTGTTAAGGTTGCTTTGATGTGTGTGCCAATTACGGTTATGGGTGGGCCGTTCGGTTGCTTAGCAGACTTTGCTTTCTTTTGGACTCTAGTAAGGACCATGAGCCTAAAGGACATGATTAGTATGGGATAATCATGGTTAGTTTAGTGAATAAACTAACAGCAGAGTTTATTTAGGAATTTAAGTGAAAACAAGAGACCTTGAATCGTACCTGGTATGGGATAAGTACGACTAAGCTACTCTAATTGCCCGTTCCATGACATAAATATGTTGTGTGTATTTGTGACATTTGTGAACATATTAGATGGTATGAATTTATTTTGGTTCTTGAAGCATATGAATGTTCTTATGTCACTTTGTACATGCCATATGATATGTTCTGTCCATATGTCATGAGTTACCTGTACTGTGTGATTATGTGTTAACCAGTTAATGTGCACAGTGTAACAAAGGAGAAGGTAAGGGTTATTCACTGGGCTCGAGGAGCTCATGATCTCACCATGTTTCAGGTTGTGAAGCAAGAAAGGATCGTAAGAGTATTAAGAAAGCTAGCCAGTTTTGAAACACTTTTAAAGAACCTAGTTGGGAATGCAGGCCTCGCTGTATGTTTACGCTCTAATTATGTTTATAAGTACAAGTATGGATGTACATTTTGGGGTGAGACATGTATAAGAACATTTTGTAAATGGTTTAAATATATATGTAATGTATGTTTTAGAACTACCGGCCCAAACTTTCGTTAGCCTGTGATTAGAGCTTCCGCTGCTATCAATAAGTTAGTTAAGATCATAGAGCCTTGTAGATGCTCCTAATCGAGTGTCCACGGTAGTAGTGCACCCACCCCCTTTGGGCGGCGGGGGCGTTACAGTCAGCATAAATGCGGATAGATAAGATCTGGAGTCAATGATGTAATTTTAAGCATTTGATCTGTATTGGGGTCTTTCAAAGGCATCTTGATCACCTCATGTGATTCTTGTAGCTTTGCAGCTCTGAATGGCCATTTAAGCCAACCACCTGAGTAGATGCTCATCTTCTAGTTGTTACACTTGAAATGTTTTGAGATGTAAACCCCCGTGCTCTGGATGTGCTATCCATCAAGTTGTCCTTTGTCTTTTATTTTTCTTTTCCTTCATTTAGTTCCACAATTTGAGAACTCCGGGCGTGTGGCCTATAGAGTTGACTCTCTGGCGTGTAGCCGTTGAGTTTATTTACTTTTATTTAGTTATTTGTATTAAGGTATAAGTGTAATGCTATTAGCCTAAGACCATGGTCAGTTTTTATGCGGAACTCTATTCGTTTCATTCCTGAATTTTAAAAATCGCTAACATCACTAGCCCTAGGGGGCCTGGGTGTTACAGATGGTATCAGAGCAGGGTCCTGTGATCATAGGTTGCGACCTTAGTTTTGCATTTTCACATAGTTGTCTAGGCACGTCCCAAGTGACAATATGACATATGGTGTACCTTTGGGTAAAAATGTGTGTTTGGTGTAGTAGTTGATGTGATTGAGTGATTCTTGTGTGAGTGAAGTAAACCAAGTGGTTGTGAAATTAAGTTGTATGTTAGAATGTGAGTTAAATGCATTGTGTTCTTATAAGTTAGTTGAGCATTGGCTCGTTTTGCAATTGCTTTTGTGCACACACCTTTGTTGACCAGGTTAAAGGTGTACTTCATTTAGCGCTGAAAAGTTTGTAAATGGTTAAGCCCATTATTTGGCCTACATACAATTTACCCTTTGAGCCCTCAAGCGAAGTGAGTAGACATGCTTAAAAGATGTTGGATTCTTAAACCATTTATCATTTTCAAAACACAAAGATTTTGGAGTGTTGAATTCTTTTCTAATTGTTGAATTAGGTTTTGTTGTCACAGTTGAAGATTAGTATCGTTCTGTGATAACACATGTATTTAGATTTATCATTAGGTGCCCTTATATATGATTGGATGCTATATGTGAATGTATGAATGCTAATGTGTGTACCTCATTGCATTGTTAATGGTGAACCATTAGCAAAGTAATTGGAGCTTACTTTCTATGCTTAGAAACTCGAACAGGTGGTGCCTTATTCTATAAATTCAGAAGTGCTTAAGGAAATTAAGTAAGATTTCATGTGCATGCATGTAACTTTGAAGGCAATGGGGATGTCATGTTGAACATTGCATTCGTATTGTTTATGCTTTCTTATATTGTTGTTATGGCTGTTTGTATATGGTAACTGCTAATCTATGCGAAGATGTATTTCCCACTTTCGGTCATGTAACAGCCCTTACTATCGAGCTAACTATATGTTATGCTTCTATCTTATATGCTACTATTCTCGTTGAGGGGCTGGTAGTAGTCTAGCTGGCATAAACTTGAATACACCTAGAAAGAATAAGGGGGATAGAACCTGGTAGACTTTGGAATTGTGACCTGGTATATGCCTCATACTAGGATGAATAACCCAGTGCTTTCTAAGTAATACAAAGTTTGAAAGTTAGAACTCCCTATAGTTGAACTCCTCTTCCGTACTGGGATCATTAAGGTCTCTACGACTCTCGATGGAATGGATATGTCTTATAGACCGTCTAGATGTACCACAATGCCATTAACGTCGTTCTCTTAGCTCAAAACAATTGCTAGGTGTGAAAACCTATCTATTCGATGAAATAAGTGTTAGCATAATTACCAGCTAAGTAATCCTTAGTGTTGGTGCTCATGCTATTGCCTAAAACGTATTCTCCTAGTCCTGCAGTTGTTTCGTGTAGTAAAACAAGGTAAGCTGCGAGTTACATGCTAAGAACATAAAGTTGTTATGGCGACTAACTTCTCATCATTTTTTAGAAAAGCCTCAAGGCATACCTTTGACCGTAGGTTGCAACCATGAGTTGTGTGTTTTTGAGCATACATATGGCATTACGTGCAATGTACAACTCATAGGAGCTTAGATTCATTATGAAATTATCATTGATGTGTTTTATAAATGAATTGCTAAAAAAATGATTACTTGGTGTTTGTTTAGCTTAAGTTGGTTATGCACATGGCAGAATTGGTCAAATGATTTAGCCTATGCGATTTATTGTACGAGGTGATTTTCAAATTGTTATTTGCACCATATGTCTCTTACTAACTCGTGTGTAATGGTTTGAGTCACTGAATGCACATGTATTTAATCCATGATATAGTGATTGCAAGAGGCTACATTCACATGAGTTCCCCTCTATACATTTCACGTATAGTAAGGATGACATGCTAATGCATCAAAGATTGTATTTATATTCATTGCATTGAACTTATATAAAAGAACCATTGGCATGACTGCTCTCAGTGTCATAGCATAACGTGAATGAGCAATCCAGTGCTAAGCTTTCCTTAAGTTGGTTCTTTGCTTATCAACTGATATTTTCATATATTATCCACTTATGAGTTGACGTCATATTTTTGTTATACTAGTTTATATGGCCTATCATTCTTGGGTTTCGAGGTGTTGTGTTGTTGATTCTATGTGATGTCATTATGGCTTTGGGTATCAGTTGGAGTGTCATTGTTACTAACGTGATGCTATGTGATGCTATACGATGTCTCTAACTTCTCTGTGGCACTATAGAGGCTCCCTGGTTGATTGACTTGGTTCTAAATAATTTGATTTCTTCATGCTTTACAATGAAATTGATTTAGTTGGTTTGTCTCTACTCAACCTGAGCACGCCATTGATTGTTATGAATGAAAGGCCCTTAAATGTCACCTCGTGTTCATGCGTTAATGTAGAATGTTAGTTGCGATGTGGGTATTGCTTAGATATAAGTTTTGAAACTGATATTGTTTAAAATAAGTTCGACATGGTTATTCGTGTCAACTTATTTACCTATCTTCTATGCTATTTGCCCTCGGCGCCTTTAATACAGTGAGTAGACGCGCGTAAAGAGGAGTTGCAAGGAGGAAACTGAATATTATAAGCTTCTTTTTACAATTTGGAAGTTGTATTCAATTATAGAGTAAATTTTTGGATTCTGTTGTTGAGTTATGAGGTTTATGTTACGTATATGTGAACCTTGTGTCTTACCATACCCTACCCCTTAGAATTTCGAGGATGAAACTCTTTTGGGGGGAGAGAAAAGTGTAATAGTCGAGGATTTTTCATTTCGGGGCAACTGTTTAGTTTAATGTTTTTATTAACTATGTCTTACTGTATTAGCTATATTTGACTAATTTTGCATGCTAATTGTGTGTGATAATTTATGTGAAGTAATTCTATTAATTTTCTTGATTCTTACATGATTGCATAATATTAGGAAGTTCACTAAAAAGTAGGTCGGAATGTGATTATGCAGGATTGTCAAGTTGGATTAGGATGTTCGAGGTCGAGATCAATTAGGATTGGATTGTGTAGGCCAAATTCATTTTTGGATTTAATGGGTTGAAAGGCAAAAAAAAAACAAAGTAATGAATAAAAAAGGGGAAAAAGGGGAGCATAAACCCATCCTTTACTAGACATTTAGGCAGAAGAAAGGAGGACGCTCTGCTCTTCTACACTCTAGGCCTGAATCCTCACGACCACCACTCTTCCACCGGGGGGGAGACGGGGGCAGGGACAGTCAATAGTGAGGCTGGGCGGTGGCCATATACATCCCAGTGGATCAACTAGCTGGGGTTGGCTTTAGAGCCACGTGGGTTTGGGATTGAACAGCTAGGGTTTTGAATCCCTGACCTACCACCAAGTCCGCCATCATTAGCAGTTCGTTCTGAACCTATCGACCAGAAGGGAAGAGTGAAAGAGAGAAGAAGAGCAAGGAACAGAGCAACACAACACCAGTGGCGGCGCAAAACAGATAAAAGGTCAAGATATAGTGAGGGAGAAAGGAAGGGTCAAACTAGCTTGAAAATGGCCTAATTGGCCCATAACATAGGTCCTTGAGCATGGAATAAGGTGGGTGGTTCTTTGCTTCCTAAATTAGTATTAATTTCGAACTAAGGTGAATGTTTATGCTTGTGCAATTAGTGGGATGATAAGCGAATAGTCTTCAATCCTTACATCACTATCAATTTCTTAAAACTCTATTAAGTTTAGCCATGGAAATTTGGGAAAATCTTATGAAGCTAGGTTATGTTAGAATTGTGTAATTTTTAAAGGGAGAAGGATTGAATGAGACCATTAAGGTCGTTGTGAGGTCTTGATGTGATTTTGAGGTTGCACCTTGGGGGCGGTGCTGTTGGAGGGAGATAGGGGCACTGAATTGGTGAGGTTTTAATTAATGTGGCCTATGTGCTATTTTTATTATGCCAAAGTATGAAACCCATGAGTTGTTTGTAGGAACTAAACCACTGAAACTAGAACTAAACCAGAGCGTAAATTGAATGGCACCCACAAGGTGGCTTGTCTAAATCAAGTTTAGGGATTGAAAGGAATTAAAGAGATATCGAATACATAGCCAAATTGAGCCCAAACTGGACTAGATAAGGCCTGAACCGAACAGAACCTGAATTGAATTGAACCTAAACTGAACTAAACCGAGTAGAACTTGAATCAAATGAAATCTAAGATGAACTGAGTCATACAAAAGTGGAACTGAACTGAATCTGAACTTAAAATAATATCACTGAGAATTGAACAAGACCAAAATCTAAACCCAGCAACACCTTAGATATGCTCCTTGAACCTGAGTGTCATCTATAAGTTGGTGAAAAGCTGAAAGGAACTGAGGGAACCTGATCAGGTCTTGAACTTGAGCCCAACTTGAACGGAAATAGCTTCCAGATTGTTTAACTTGTGACCTAATTTTTTGAATATAATGACATGCATTCTAACTATTGTGAGTGAGTTTTGTGTTCGTGAATTCATAATTAGTGCTAGAGCTGTGAAATAGATTATTTTCTTTAATTATTATTAGAGAAACAAAACGTTGTGTTGGGTGTGTAAGAAAATATGTTTGAATGGCGAAAAGTTCTTATTTTCATGCAACTATGCATCATCATGGCCCAAAGTACTATTTTGACCACCGCTTGGAGCTTGAATTATGACAATTGTTTGACTTCTCAAATACCAGTTTGATGAATGCATATTTTCATGAACTAGGCATTGCCTTAGTTTCGAACTTGAATTTGTGCTAAATAAATTAATTGTTGGTGATTTGGTTTACTATAGAATTAAGTGGAACTTTTGATTTGGAAAGGGTCTATCCTACATCGGAAGAACTAGTATCGAAAGAGAATGTGGACCATTATACAGAAGGGTCGCTATTTGAAAACCAAGGCTCTTGTATGGAAGAGACATTGAAACGCATGCGAATATTATTGCTTTCAAGACCCTAACAAGGGTGTTGTAGCTCTTCTACCTTTAGTTTCCCAAGACCTAGGGCCACTAGGCGCATGTGATGACTGGAGGATTTGATAGTGGATTTTTCAAATTCTATTTTACCAAAAGCTCTTGGGAGCTAAAAGCGAGTTTGCCCCTTGGTATTGTGAGGAGGAGAAGGATTATTCAATAAGCAGAAGTACTCTTTTGTAGTGGTTTTTGGAAGACAAGAACTTCCTAATGAGCGGAGGTTCCTTATTCCCCTTACCTTTTCCGTTTTCTAGGTTCTGAGCACTAAGAACATCTAAAGTTAGCCTAGAAAGTTGTTTGTTTATATTGAATGGCTTCTTGGTCATGTTATAGTTTGTAACACGAGCATGAATGTGGATGGATAAGATCTAGAGTCAACGATGTAATTTTAATAACCATTTGATTTGCATTGGGATCTTGTAAAGGCATCTTGAGCACATCATGTGATTCATGTAGCCTAGTTACTCTGAATGGCCATTTGAGCCAACCATCAGAGTAGATACGCATCTTCTAGTTGCTATACTTGAAATGTTTCGAAATGTAACCCTGCATACTCTTGATGTGTGATCCCTTATGTTGTACTTTTTCTTTTCTTTTTCTTTTCTTTTATTTAATTCCATAGCTTGAGAACTTTGGGCATGTGGCCTGTGGAGTTGATTCTCCAACGTGTAGCCGTTAAGTTTATTTACTTTTATTTGGTTATTTGTATTACATGTATAAGCATAACGTAATTAGCCCAAGATCATGGTCAGCTTTTGGGCGGAACTTTATCTGTTTCATTCTAGAATTTTAAAAGTCGCTAATATCACTAGCACTGGGGGCCGGGGTGCTACAGATGGTGTCAGAGTAGGGTCCTGTGACCATATAGTTGTCTAGGTATGTTCGAAGTGACGATATGACATAGGGTGTACCTTTGGGTATAAATGTGGTTTTGATGTATTAGTTGATATGATTGATTGATTGTTGTATGAGTAGATAAACCAGTGGTCATGAAATCAGACTGTGTTTTAGAATGTGAGTTAAATACATTATGTTCTCATAAGTTAGTTGAGCATTGGCACGTTTAGCAATTACATTTGTGCACACCTTTGTTAACCTAATTGAAGGTGTACTTGGTTTAAAGGTGAAAAGTTTGGAAATGGTTAAGCCCATTCTTTGCCCCTATATACGATTGACCCTTCAAGCCCTAAGGCAAAGTGAGATGACGTGCTCAAAGAATGGTAGAGAAAGGGCTACAAATCTTTAAACCAATTTTCATTTTCTAAACACAAAGATTTTGGAGTGTTAAATTCTTTTCTAATTGTTGAATTAGGTTTTATTGTTGCATTTAAAGACTAGTATCATTTTATGTTAACACATGTATTTAGATTTATCAGTAGGTGTTCTTATTTGTGATTGAATGCTGTCTGTGAATGTACGTATGTCGAGGTGTGTACCTCATTGCATTGTTAATGGTGAACTATTACGAAAGTGATTGGAACTTACTTTCTATGCTCGAAAACCCCACCAGGCACCGCCTTATTCTATAAATTGAGAAGTGCTTCAGGAAATTAAGTGAGATTTTCTTTTGTATGCACGTGACTTTGAGAGGTAATAGGGAAATCATGTTGACCATTGCATTAGCATTATTTCTGGCATCTCGTATTGTTGTTATGATTGTCTATATGAGGTAACTCCCAATAAATACACGGTCAGTGTTGTTTATAGGATGTATTTCCTATTTTCTATCATGTAACGACCCTTGCTACTGAGTCCACTACGTGTTATACTTCTGTCTTATATGATGATATTCTCGTTGAAGGGCTGGTAGCATTCTGCCTGGCATAAACCTGAGTACACCTAGAAAGAATAAGGGAGAGAGAACCTGGCATGCATATGCCTCGTACTAGGACGAATAATGCATACATTACCAGTGCTTTCTTCAGTATCAATGCGGAGTTCAAAAGTCAGAACTCCATATAGGTGAACCTCCTCTTCTACACTAGAAATCATTAAGGTCTCTATGACTCCCGATGAAACGAATGTGTCCTATGGACCATCTAGATGTACCACAATACCACTAACATTGTTATCTTAGCTTAAAAACGATTTCTAGGTGTGAAAGCCTACCTATTTGATGAATTAAGTGTCAGCGTAACTACCAACTAAGTAAGCCTTAGCCTTGGTGCCCCCACCATTGCCTAAAACATACTCTGCTGATCCTGCAATTGTTTTATATAGTAAAATAAGCTAGGTTGTGAGTTACATCGTAAGAACATGAAGTTGCTTTCAGCAACTAACTTCTCATCATTTTTTTGAAAAGCCTCAAGGCATACCTTTGACCGTAGGTTGCAACCACAAGTTTTTGTGTTTTAAAGTGTAAATATGGCATTACGTATAATGCACAACTCATAGGAGCTTAGATTCATTATGAAATGATCATTGATGTGTTTTGTGAATGAACTGCTAAGTAAATGATTACTTGGTGTTTATTCAGCTTACGTTGGTCATGCACATGATAGAATTGGGCGAATGACTTAGCTTATGTGATTGCTGTACGACATGATTTTTAGGTTGTTATTTGTACTATATGACTCCTAATGACTCGTGCGTAGTGGTTTGAGTGGCTCAACGCACATGCAATTAACACATGATATAGTGACTATAAGAGGCTATGTTCACATGAGTTCACCTTTGTACATTTCACGTACAGTAAGGATGGCATGCTCTACATCCAAGATTCATTGCATTGAACTTGCGTAAAACAACCATTTGCACGACTGCTCTGAGTGCCGTAGCATGACGTCAATGAGCTGTCATGTGCTAATCTTTCCTCAAGTTGTTTCTTTGCTTGTTAATTGATAGTCCATATATTATCCACTTATGAGTTGCTGGCCATATCTTTGTTATACTAGTTCACATTGTCTATCATTCTTGAGCTGTGGGGTGTTGAGTTGTTGAATATATATGATATCATTATGGCTTTGGGTATTAGTTGGAATTTCATTGTTACTAACGTGATGCTATATGATGCTATATGATGTCTCTACTTCTCTATTGCGCTATGGAAGCTCCTTGGTTGATTGACTTGATTCCAGTATAATTTGATTTCTTCATGCTTTAGAATGAAATTGATTTAGTTGGTCTGTCTCAACTCAACCTTAGCATGCCATTGATTATTATGAATGAAAAGCCCTTAAACGTCACCTCGTGCTGATGCATGAGTGTAGAATGTTGGTTACGATGTGGGTATTGCTTAGATATATATTTTGAAACTCATGTTGTTTAAAATAGGTTGACATGGTTATCCGTGTCAGCTCATTTACCCATCTTCTATGCGATTTGGCCTCGGCGCGTTCAATATAGTGAGCATACGCATAAAGAGGATTGGTGAGGAGGAAACTGGATATCATAAGCTTCCTTTTCTGGTTGGAAGTTATATTCAATTGTAAAGTAAAGTTTTAGATTTCTACTATTGAGTTTGAGGTTTGTGCCATGTGTATGTGAACCTTGTGTTTTACCGTACCTTACCCCTTAAAATTTCGAGGATGAAATTCTTTAGGGGGGAGGGAGTATAATAACCGAGCAATTTCGTGCCAACTATTTAGTTTAGTAATTTTATCAACTATGTCTTATTGTATTAGCTATATTAGACTAACTTTGCATGCTAATTGAGTGTAATAATTTATACGAAGTAATTTTATTAATTATCTTGATTATTACGTGATTACATAAAATCAGGAAGTTCAAATTAGGTCGATGCATGAATACGCGGGATTGTAAAGTTGGATTAGGATGTTTGAGTTCGAGATCAATTGGGATTGGATTATGCAAGCCCAACTCATTTTTGCATTTAAGCAGCTGAAGGGGGGAAAAAAGAGAGCAATGAATAAAAGGGGGGGAAAGGGAGGTATAAACCCACCCTTTACTCGACATTCATGCAGAAGAAGGGGGCCCACTCTTCTCTTCTCCACCTCAGGCCTAAATCCTCACCACTACCACCATTCTTCCACCACGAGAGAGAGAGAGAGAGAGAGAGAGAGAGAGAGAGAGAGAGAGAGATGGTGGCGTAGAGGCTGTCGGCAGTAAGGTTAGGCGATGGCCATCCACATCGCAGTGGCTCAACTAGCTGGCAACGGGATCTAGAGCTATGCGGGTTAGGGATTGAGCGGCTAGGGTTTTGAATCCCTAAGCGCCACCCCTATGACCGTTATCGTTGGTGGTTTATCCTAAACCTGTTGACCAGAAGGCGAGAGCGAAAGAGAGAAGAAGAGAAAGGAGACAAACAATGCAGCACCACTGATAGCGTAAGACAAGCACAAGGTTGGGGCGTAGTAAGGGAGAAGGGAAGGGCTGAACGTATCTCCAAAAATGGCGCAATTAGCCCATAACACGTGTCCTTGAGCATTGATTAAGGTGGTTGGTTCTTTGCTTCCTAAATTAGTACTAATTTCGAATGAAAGCGAATTTTTTATACTTTTGTGATCAGTAGGAAGATATGTGGATAGTCTTTAATCCTTATATCACTATTAATTTCTCAAAATTCCATTGAGTTTAGCCATGGAAATTTGGGAAAATATCATGAATCTAGGTTATGTTAAAATTGTGTAATTTTGAAAGGGAGAAGGACTGGATGAGACCACTGAGGTTATTGTGCGGTCTTGATGTGATTTTGAGGTTGAACTTTGGGGTGGTGCTGTTGGAGGGAAATATGGGTGTTGAATTGGTGAGGTTTTAATTAATGTAGCCTATGTGCTATTTTATAATGGCAAAGTATGAACTCCATAAGTTGTTTGTAGGAACTGAACTATTGAAATTTGAACCAAACCTGAGCGTGAAATGAATGGCATCCACAAGGTATCTTGTCTAAATAAAATTTGGGGATTGAAAGGAATTAAAGGGATATCAAATCTCCACCCAAATTGAGCACAAATCGAACTAGAAGGAACCCAAAGTGAACTGAACCTGAATTGAACTAAACCTGAATTGAACTGAACTGAGCAGAGCTTGAATCAATCTGAGATGAACTAAATCATACAAAAGTGGAACTGAACTAAATCTCAACTTAAAATGAAGTCACTGAGAATCGAATAAGACCTGAACCTAAACCCAACAACACTTTAGATATGCTCCTTGAACTTAAGTGTTATTTATAAGTTGCTGACAAGCTAAACCGAACCAAAGGAACCTGATCAGGTCTTGAACTTGAGCCTAACTTGAACTGAAATAGCTTCCAGATTGTTTAACTTGTGACCTGATTTGTTAAATACAATGGCATGCACTCTAACTATTATGAGTGAGTTTTGTGTTCTTGAATTCAGAATTAGTGCTAGAGCTATGAAATAGATTATTATCTTCAATTATTATTAGAGAATCGAACACTTGTGTTAGGTGTGTAAGAAAATATGTTTGAATGGCGAAAAATTCTTATTTTCAAGCAACTGTGCATCATCATAACCCAAAGTATATTTTAACCTCGGCTTGGAACTTGAATTGCGACAACTATTTGATTTTTAAAATCCCAGCTTGATAAATGCATATTTGCATGAACTAGGCCTTGTGTGGCCTTGGTTTGAACTTGAATTTATGCTAAAGGAATTGATTGCTGGTGATTTGGTTTACGAAAGAATTAAATAGAACTTTTGATTTGGAAAGTGTCAATCATTTATCAAGAGAGCTAGTATCAAAAGAGAACCTAGACACTTGTATGGAAGGAGCACTATTTGAGAGCAAGACTCTTGTATGGAAGAGTCATTAAAACATGCGTTACTATTGTTGCTTTTGGGAACCTGATGAGGATGCTGTGGCTCTTCCACCTTTAGTTTCCCAAGATTTAGAGGCACTAGGTGTATGTGACACCTAGAGGAGTTGCCATGGGTTTCATAAATTCTATTTTACGAAAAGCTCTTGGGAGCTAAAAGTGAGTTTGCTCCTTGGTATTCTGAGGAGGAGAAGGTCGTCGACTCTTCCACACTTGCTTCTAAAACTCATTGATTTTAGTCCTTTAAACCTCTTTTATACATAGGATATTGATTGAATAATCACTCTTATGTAGCTCTCACCAAATTTCCAATCATTTGAAGAACTATAAATTATGCTTTAATCTTCTTATGATCTATATGGATATATAATTGTACGTATATTTTTGTGTATGTATGTTATGTATAATTGTGTGTTTTTGGAAGGCGAGAACTTCCAACTGAGCGGTGGTTGCTCATCTCCCATATTTTTTTCCTTTTCCTGGTTCCGAGCACTGAGAATATCTAAAGTTAGTCTAGAAAGTTACTTGTTTATATTGAATGGCTTCTTGGTGATGTTATTATTTGTAAGACAAGCATGAATGTGGATGGCTAAGATCCAGAGTCAACAATGCAATTTTTTAAGCATTTGATTTGCATTGGGGTATTGTAACCCATCATGTGATTCATGTACCCTGGTCGCTCTGAATGGCCATTTAAGCCAACCATCTGAGTAGATACTCATCTTCTAGTTGTTCCACTTGAAATGTTTCGGGATGCGAACCCCCATGCTCTGGATGTATGAACCGTCGAGTTGTACTTTTTTTGTTTTTCATTTCTTTTAGTTAATTCCACTGTTTGAGAACTCTGGGTGTGTGGCCCGCAGAATTTTTTATCCGGTGTGTATGTAACAACTGAGGAATTTCTATGAAGAGTCAATCATTGAGGTTGTGATTTAATTATTTATGTTTAACAACATAGCCATATTAGAGAAATTTACGTGCTAACTTAGTGTAACAGTTTGAGTGGGCTTTCGGAATTGCTTAATTCATTGCGAGATTGCATGGAATTAGTGAATTTCATTAAAATTAGGCTGAGTCGGGATTACATGAAATTTGTGGAGTTGAATTGGGTTATTTGAGGTTGCAATGAATTAGGCTTAACTTATTTAGGCCGAGCTAATCTTATTCAAGTATGGAAAATGAACCCAAAAAAAAATAAAAATAAGAAGGGGCTAGAGCACCTGCTGTTCCGAGGAAGATAGAAGCAATGGAGGGGTTTCGATTCTCCTTCCTTGCGACGCTGCATAACCAAGTAGAGAGCGAGAGAGAGAGAGAGAGAGAGAGAGCGAGAGAGCGAGCAGGGAGGGAGAACCACGACGGTCAGGTGGCGGCACACCGGCGAGAGTAGTACCGGCCTCGCTCTGCTAGCCCCCTTTTCATGACAACACACTAAAACAAGCACCTTCCTCCTCCAGTTCGACCCTCGACCCCCGCCATTTTCATATGCTTAGCCAGAGATTGAGTCTTAGAGAGAGTAAAGGCGAGCAAATCCAAGGGCACGAGCAGCAATTTGCACAAGTAGAGAATACTAAGTAGAATGGTTTTGGGCAAATGGAGACCAGCAGCAGAAGGAGGAGCGAAATGAGATTCAAACACCCCACCAAACCCAACTTCAAAATCACCCATTAAGCCCCTCAATCGGACCCTTTCGCTTGGAGTTGAGGTGGGAGGTTCTTGATTCCCTAAACTACTCATAATTTGCAAATATTTGCGAATTATTTGTTAAATTTAATTTGGTAAATGGAATGGAATTTTGATGAATTGAGAACCCTGGGGAGTAGGTGAATTGTTTGGATTGAAATTGAGATGACTTTGAGGATTGTTGTAGACGGTGCTGTGAAGAGGGAGTTCGGGTTGTGTATTAAATTAGTGAATTTGGGAAGTGCATTGTCGAGTTGACGTTGGGTTATTGCTCGTAAATTCTCTTGAGTGTAACATGTTGCCCAATGGAATTGTTTCTGTTAATGTGCTATTCGTAGTTACCGCGTTTAGCATTAGAGTGAAGTGGGAGAATAGAGGTGGGTTAGCTGAATAGTTCAGCGAAATGATTCAGGGGTGAATAAGATTTATGAACTGAGCAGCGGCTTGCTCATGCCTCGACTTACTCTAACTAAGCATTATTTGACTGTTTGCTCGCATTTCGGATCATGATTTATTGTCATACCTAAACTAGAATTAATAACCAGGTTCGCTCAATGGTTCAGCTAAAGCATTGAGCCGAATTGTTTAGTTAACTGAATCACCGACTGAAACATTGAAATTTTGGTCTAGAATTAACTGAATGCTATGTAAAGAATACGAGTTCGTTTAAAGTGCTTCATTCGTATAACTTGAAATGAATTTGGTAAACTAAAAGCATATAGCTGATTTGCTGAACCAAATTGCTAAAGTTCTTACAAGTGAAGCCAATTAAGAATAAATTTGTTATAATATGCTTAAAGTCGTTATCATCGATAAGTGTGTAAGTGAATTGCTTTGATATGGTAAGCACGCTGTGTTATGTGGTTAATAATATCTGTTAGACCATCCGCTTGATAGGAATGCTTGTAAGCGAAACTAATTATGAGTAAGTTGTAGGCTTATAAGCTTTTAAGATGAGTTTAATAACATTTCCTTTGAAAAGCGAATGCGCACTTGGTCATCAACTCGTTTAGAAGCATGTTTTGACATGATGAATGATTATATGCTTTTCAAAAGTCAAATGACCTTATTCAGGCATCTTAGCCTTCTTGAGAATGAAAATGCCATTGTTGTGAAACAATGAGAATTTGATGGAAAATGTGTTTAAAGTAAGATGCATCCAATATGTTTTGGGCTAGGAGAATGGTGATAAATGTCTGGACACAAGTTTAGGGAGCATGTATGGTATATGGGAACCCTAATTCCTAGGTAATAGACCTAGAAGTCGAAACCCTAAAAGACCCTGATGAGGATAATAGTCCACTAATTATAAGAATCCCTGGAGATAATATGAAGGGCGAGTGTAGATATCTCCTGAATAGCACAAATATGAGAATTCGATGCCCCATGAAACGATTTCGTATTTTTTATGTAATGTAAACTCCTTAGTCGAGGACTTCACTAGTGCTAAGATTTGGAAAAGTGTATATACTCTTGAAAAGAGCTTTTATTGAATTCCAAGTTATTTACCAGTGACTGTTTTACAAAGACTTTCTTTGGTTTAAGCAATGGTCCTTCTCTTTTATGCGTTAATTCCAGTTTCTTACTAAAAGCATCCTACTTGGTGATTTTAATTGAACACTATACTATTCTCTATACCTGAATTTGTGTGTGAGTTAATTTGTTTTTGAGTCTGGTATACCTACTATGTGATGTTAAGCAAGTGATTGTCACTATTAAGCTGCAAGAGTCATAGTGTAGGTCAGTTGAGTACTCATGTACGTGAAATAGGGGGAGGGTAGGGATGCCATTGAGGCTGGAAGTTTATCAAGGTAATACGAAATGGGAGACTCTACTTGATTATTATATTATACTATATATTAAATTGTGTGTGAATGCTACCTAAAGTATTATGTGCAATTGTTTTGTTTTCTTGGGGTGGAGAATCATTCACTGAGCGTATGATAGCTCATCCCTTCTCTATTCTCCTTTTCCCCATGTTCTTGAGATGATAGGTAGAAGTTGATTCACTTAAGCCAAAGTGGAGTCTCTCTTCTTACTCTGGAATAAGAGATTATATGTTTTGTACGTGGGTATATGAGTTATTAATGTATTGTGATGTATCTTTCAGTTCTTTAGTATATGCAAGTTAATTGCTAAACTTCATGTAATGCATATTGAATAACAGTCCCTCTGAATGGCTGTGTGAGCTAACCATCTTATTAGTCAGTCGTTGTTTTAGTAAAAGTTTATTGTCTATGGGATGTAAACCCCAACGCTCTGAATGTGTGATCCATTGAGCTGTATCTCGTGTTTCCCTCTTTGATATTGAACTCTGTACTTGGTGTACTCTAGGCATGCGGCCCATGGATTTGTGATCTCTGGCATGCAGCCGTTGAGCTTGTGGGCATGTCTTTCATGTTCTTGTTCATTGCAGGGACCTAATGGAAGGCTTTAAGCCTAGGACATGGTCAATTTTTAAGCAGAACTCTGTCCATTTTGCCCCATAATTTAAGAAATCACTAACACTTCTAGCTCTAAGGGTAGGGGTGTTATAGATGATATCAGAGCAAGGCCTGCGACCTCAGGCTGTGACCTTAGTCTTGCATTTCATATAGTGGTCTAGGCGCATCTCGAGTAATGATATGCTATAAAGTATACATTTGAGTGCAATATGTTCCTAATGTGCTAATTGATTTGACTGATTAATTATTATGTGATTGGAATAAGTCGATGGAATAAAAAGTGAGCTAGGTGTTATAATATGATCTAAACTTGTGCTTTCATGAGTAAGGCAAGTGTTGGCTTGATCAGTAAATGTTTCGTGCATGCACCTTTGATGTTTTAATTAAAAGGTTAATGTACGCTTGGTTTTGAACTCAGAAGATTAGGAAATGTTTTAACTCCAAGCTTATTCTTTGCCCTTAAAGTACAAATTACTCCTCGGGTCCTATGATGGAGTGAGTAGATGTACTCAAAGGTTGGTAGAGAGAGGGCTAAAAGTAGTTAAACCATTCCTTATTTGAGAACCTAGTGACTTTGAAACATTAAAGTCTTTCCTAATTAGTGAGTTGGGGTTTTACTTTCGCAATAAAAGACCTCTCTAACTATTGGGTTAGGTCTTACTATTACATTTGAAGACTTGCATTCACTTTGCAATAATGCTTGAGTTTAGTTTTGTGAGCATAAGTTTTAATGTGTAACTAGATGTCTTGGGTGTCTACATGCCAAAATGTGTACATCGCTGGGTGTGTTAATGATGAACAACTAACAAGTGATAAAGATTGCTTTTCATTATTGAAATTTCTTCTAGATGGTACCCCTTCTATGTGAATTCTCAATTGTTTAAGGGAAACTAAGTGAGATTTTCATATGCATACATGCTAATTTGGGGGATAATGATAGAGTCCTGTGACTATTACATAGGTGATATTCCTTTTGTTCGATGCACTTATCGTTGCTACTTGTATGTAGTTCATTATGTGCCGTTCCTTGATTTGTGGCTTGGTGCTCTTTACGTGATACATTGTCTGCTTTTCATCGTGCAATTGCCATCATTACTAAGTCTATCAAGTGCTAGGCTTTTTGTTATATGGACCTTATTCTTATTGTAATATTAGCAGCACTCTAGTTATATTAAACCTCAAGATACCTACAAAGAAAAAGGAAGGGAGAACCTGATAGACTTTGGAATTATTATCATCTAAACAAAAGGACCCATACATTACCAATGCACTGCTAAGTATTATTGCAAAGTCCAGAAACCAGAATTTCCTAGGTGATTAAACCTGCATACTATTGTGAGTCTTTAAGGCTCCTACGACCATATATGGGCGAATGTGCTGCATATACCATCCAGACATACCTATCGTGCCATCAATGTCGTTGCCTTTATCTCAGAATAATTACCAGCTTGTTGGAGGCCTACCATTTTCATGTCGACATGACTATTGCTCAAGTGAACTGAAGTTCTTACCATTGTCAAAAAGCCCACCTTTTGAGATTGCAATTGTTCGGCACAGTGAGTAAACTACGAGCTATCTCTTGAACATCTAGTGCTGTTATTGGCGACTAGCTCTTAATTATTCTAGAAAGGGTGTTCAGATAACCAGTTCCATATGGAGACCCTAGAGTAGGATTTTCCAATAGCTAAGCTACCATGATTATATTGTCTACTTGTTCTTTTGATGTATGGTGAATTCCATTTACCCAAATAAGAGAATGAAATGCATGTAGGTGATCCCAATGGATGTTGAAGACCAATCTCTCTAAAGAAGAACTAAGAAAGAGAGAGAGAATTCCTAAAGAGCAATGGACTAAATTCAACACTTGTAATAGGTAGCAAGTAGATAAATCAACCCACCCTCTAACCCACTAAGGCCTTAGCACCAAGGATTAGATTAAAGGGAGGACTCAAATCACCACCATCCTAAGAGAGATAAAGAATTTGAGATTTTCAGGAAAACCAAGCTTTAAGCTCTCATTTCATTCATCAAATCAGATTTTTCATGAAGGTAATTGGGTCCATAAATACCCAATGAGAGGGGGAATTAGCTGTACATTAGTGGGGCAAGTGGGCCAATAGGAGGCTTGCAAAATATCATAGGAAAATAAATTAAGATGCTTAAGATAATTACAATCACTGTGAGCCGTATTTTCCAGGATTTATCCTCGATCTTCTAGAGAGCCTTGAGTACGCTCTATTCCTCCAAATGCGGTGATGCCACTTGTTGACTTTTTCCTTGTGTGTGAAGAATCATCCTACGCTGATTAATCTCCAACATTACAGTTGTAACCCCCCAATTAAGCCCATAATTAGAACCATACATTTTGCAATTCTGGACCAACCCTTCCTCTGTATTTAGCCCATAACTTCCTCAATACTTGGCGTTTGAGTATGATTCAAGACTTGTTGGAAAATAGATATTCGGGGCATTCCATTATAATTTTTAAAAATTGGAGCTTTTTTAGCTTGTTAAATTTGAGCTAGAAATGAAGCAAAATGTTTGCCTAGAAACTGAAAATGAGCTAATGAGGTGGTTTGGGGAGGATTAAGTGGTTAACTCCTTATTTAGGGTTACTATTAGCCCAACCACTTTTTATAACCCTATTTGGACCTTCTTAAGGGTCCTAAGTCAATATTGACTTAGGGAGACCTAGTCCTTGACCTAGGGTTAATATTGGGCCAACTTGGTTCATGACCCTCAGTAATGAGAGTAGGCTCAAGCTTAGGAGTTGCTCCACATCAACCCGTCCCCCTTGAAGAGGATTTATCCTCAAATCTTCATCATGTTCTTCATTGTCTTCAAGGTAAGGAATGAGATCCCCAACATTAAAGGTGGCGGATATTTACATATCTCTCGAAAGTTCAATCTTGTATGCATTGTCTTCCACCTTTTGTATCACCTTGTATGGACCATCTCCTCTAGTCATAAGCTTGTTTTTCCTTCTTGAGGGAAACCTTTCCTTCCTTAAATGTAACCGCACAAGATCACTCGGTTTAAACTCAAGGTGTGGGCGGTTCTTGTTGGCCTTTTGCTTGTATTGCTCATTCACTTTTTTAATTTGTGCCCTCACTTGCTCATGTAGCTTCTTCATTTCTTTACCTCTTGCTTCAGCCTCAAAACTCACCCTTGATTCTTGAGGAATAGGTATAAGATAAATGGGAGTAAGGGGATTAAGACCATAGCACACTTCAAATGGAGAGTGAGAGGTAGCATAGGAAGGAGCCCTATTATATGCGAATTCGGCATGAGCAAACTTGACATCCCAATCCCTTAACCTCTTACTCACCATACCCCTTAGCAAGGTTATGAGAGTTCTATTTGTCACCTCTGTTTATCCATCGGTTTGAGGATGGCAAGTAGTGCTAAAGAGTAACTTAGTTCCCACGAGCCTCCATAGGGTTCTCCAAAAGTGAGATAGAAATTTGGCATCCCTATCTGATACGACTATTCTTAGAATACTATAGAGCCTCACAATTTCTTTAAAAAAAGGTCTGTAATGCAGGTAGCATCATCATTCTTATGGCATGTAATGAAGTGAGTCATCTTGGAGAATCGTTACCATGATAGAATCTTTTCCCCAAGGGGTTTTTGGAAGGGCCACAATGAAGTCCATGCTAATGTCATCCCAAGGCCTTGAGGGGACTAGAAGAGGAGTGTAGAGACCTTGATGGAAATGACTCTCAGCCATGTGACAAATGTTGCCTCTTGAGATTACCTTATGAATATCCCCGCTGATCTTGGGGAAATAAAAATGATCCTCGAGTATCTCAAGGGTCTTGTTAATGCCAAAATGACCGGCTAAGGCTCCTCCAGGAGCCTTCTTGACAATCAAGTCTTTTAGACGACTTTCAGGGATGCAAAGCTTGTTTCCTTTGAAGAGAAAACTATCTTGTAGAGTGAACAAGCCAAAGTTAGAAGGATTCTCCACCACTGCCTTGAAGTCTTCACCTCATGCTACAAAGCTTTGATGGAATGAAATCCAAGAACCTTGCTTCAAGGACCAAAAGGAGAGCATATCTTCTTGATAAGGCATCGACACAACATTCTCTTTCCCACTCTTATGCTTACAAGAGAAGGTGAAAGATTAAAGGAACTCAATCTGCTTGGCATACATGAGTTCAACTTGTGTTGACCATTGATATAAGACAATACCTTGTAATCCGAATGGAGCATAAAGGACATGGGCTTGAGGTAATGACTCCAATGTTCCAAAGCCCTAACAATGGTATAGAATTCCTTATCATAGGTAGAGTAATTGAGCCTCGAACCATTCAACTTCTCACTAAAGAAAGCTAGATGGCGCTTAGGTTGAGTGAGAACCGCACCAATCTCAATGCCACTAGGATCATACTCAACTTCACATAGAAGACCAAAGTTAGGAAGAGCTAAGTAGGAGCTGAACAAAGCCTATCCTTGATAGTTTCAAAGGCCCTTTGGGCGACCTTTTTCCACTTAGAGCTTCCTTTTTTCATGCATTCGGTCAAGGGAGCTATAATGGAGCTAAAGTATTTGATGAACCGGTGGTAGAAAGAGGCCGACCCATAGAAGCTTCTCACTTTTGTGATAGAGGTGGAAGTAGGCCAACTCTTGATAGCCTCAACTTTAGATTCATCAACTTGAATTCCCTCACCACACATAACATAGCCAAGAAAGACAACTGGATGAGTGAATAGTTTACACTTCTCAAGTTGGCATATAGCTTTTGTTGTCTCAATGCTTGGAACACTTGAGAAAGATGTTTTACATGAGATGTTTCATCATGACTATACACCAAAATATTATCAAAATATACCACAACAAACTTCCCAATGAATGGTCTCAAGACCTTATTCATGAGCCTTATAAAAGTGTTAGGAGCATTGGGTAGACCAAATGGCATTATAAGCCACTCATACAACCCATATTTAGTCTTAAAGGCGGTTTTTCACTCATCTCCTTCTTCCATTCTAATTTGGTGATAGCCACTCCGGAGGTCAATCTTAGAAAAGACCTTGGAGCCATGCAACTCATCAAGCATATCATCCAATTGATGAATAGGGAATTTATACTTGATGGTGATGTTGTTTATAGCCCTGGAATAAACACACATATGCCAAGTGCCATCCTACTTAGGTACAAAAGGGCGGGAACCGAACATGGACTCAAGCTTTCCTTAATTTACCCATGATCAAGAAACTCTTGGACTTGTCGTTGAAGCTCTTTTGACTCATTAGGATTGCACCTATAGGCTGGCTTGTTTGGAAAATGAGCGCTTAATAGGAGATCAATTTAGTGCTCAATTCCTCTCAAAGGAGGGAGCCTCGGGGGTAAATCATTGGGGAATACATCCTCAAACTCTTCCAAGAATGTTTATGCTAAATGATGCATGGGCTTCTCTCCCTCACTTGTGTTTCATTCTACCATAAGTAAGGTAAATAAAGGGTTGCTTTTACTAATGGTTCTCTCCACCTAATTTTCACTCATAAATAAGATTTTCTCACTTCCCTTCCCCTGCTTAGATTTGAAGAGTTTAGGTGGAGGTAGTGGTGTCAAAGTAAGTTACAACCTATGTACTTGAATACATAAGTATTGGCATGTCCATCATAAATCACGTGATTGTCAAACAATATGGTCTACCAAGCAACAAATAACATGAATCCATAGGAAAAACATCACATAGTACTTCACTATAATATGGACCAACCGAAAATGCAATAAGTGCTTGCTTAGAAACGGTTACCTTGCTTCCTTGTTTGAGCCATTGGAGAGAATAAGGGGTGGGATGTAACTTAGTGGGTAACTGAAGTTTATCAATAAGTGTTATGAAAGCTACATTTGTGCAACTTCCTCCATCAATGATGAGCTCACACACCTTGCCTCCGATAGTGCATCGGGTATGAAAAATTTTCTCCCTTTGGCTTAGCTCATAAAGAGCCTCTTAGACATGGAGTGCTCTCCAAATCACCAAGAGTTTTTGCCTATATCTGGAATTATCAAAGTTTTATCCTCATCCTCTACTCGCTCTTCACTACTAGCTTCTTTAATAGCGTGAATTTCTTCTACCTCTTTAATAGTGAAAGTCCTTCGATTAGGACAGCCCAGTTAGAAGTGTCCATAAGCATGACATTTGAAACACTTTTTACCCTCCAATCTCTTTAGTGGTTCACTAGTAATCCCTTTACCTTTGTCAAGAGTTTTAATGGGTGTAGGGGTAGTGACAGCTTTGTTGGGGGAGGGGTAAACCTTAGGGGTACTTGAAGGACGAATAGAGGAAGCGATTTGAAAAGGTTTTCGACCCTTAAGTTGCTTTTTAGCCTTGATTGCTAGGTGGCACACATCATTAAAGGATAGGTAAGGTTGTAGATCTACCTTGTTAACAATGCCAGGAGATAATCCTTTAATGAACTTAGCAATCTTGAGTTCAGGTTCTTCATCCAAGCTAACCTACATTTGGAGTTGTTCAAACTCCTTAATGTACTATTCTACCTTTAGATTTTCTTGGTTGATAGATGTGATCTTGAGGTAGAGTTCTTGTTTGTAAGGAGGTAGAAATATCTTGTCCATATACTTCTTGAGCTTGGACCAAGTCTTGATTTTGGATTTGGCTTCTCTAGCCCTACTCTTCTTCAAATGTTCATACCATAATGAAGCATACCCCTTCATCTTAAGAATAGCCAACTTGAAGGCCTCCTCATCATTGTAATCTTTGAGTTCAAAGATCCTTTCAAGGGGTTGAACCTAATCAAGACAGTTCTCCAGGTTAAGATTACCATCAAATTCTAGAGCCTCAACTTTGAGATCTCGAAGATCATCCTTTTGATGCCTTAGTCTTCATGGTCTTCCTTCCTCATCATCAAAGTTTTTATGAGAGGAAGATTATTCGATGTCAATAGGGCGAGCATTGTAGCCTCATTGATAAGGGTTTTATGAAGTGAATTCCCTTACTTGTGCAACCTCCCAAATCTTGGAGCTCTACAAGGGCCCTAATTATCTCATGGGATTGCTCAAGAGGAATGTTATAAGAGTAAGAAGGATTTCTCTCACTAGTCATGGTTGATAGAAAGGTGAAAGAAGGAACAAAGGAGGGGAAAACAAGGGAGGCACGAGCATACTGAAGGGGCACGGGCAAAAAAACGGTGAAAACGGAGGGGACACGGTCGTGTTCTGTAGCACAAGGGAATCATGTTAGATCTCTGGAATAGGATTTAAGAGTGCAGGAAAGGGGCACGGTTGTGACTAGCAATACAGGGTGGTCGTGTCAAATCTGTAGGTCAAATTTTTAAAGTGTAGGATTTTAGCATGGGCGTGCCAAGTGGCATAAGGCGGCAGTGCTAAATTTGTGGTTTCATGTTTTTGGCCTTTTTGTGGACTTTTAGGGATGTGTTTAGGTTAGGGTTTGTGTTTGGGCTATAATTAGGGTTTTTTATGGACTAGGTAAGAGATTTAAAGAGGAAGAGCTAATGATAAAATAGTATAAAAAGGAGAAACTTTAAGCAATTCTAACACAAGAATGGTTGAATGGATCCTCACCATGAGATAGGATCATTGTGCTCTGATACCAAATGATGCATGGTGAATTTCATTTGCCTAAATAAAGGAATGAAATGCATGCAAGTGAGCCCAACGAATGTTAAAGACCAATCTCTCCAAAGAAGAACAAAAAAGAGAGAGAGAGAATTCCCAAATAAGAAAGCCTCCAATGGAGTAGATTCAACACTTGTAATAGGTAGCAAATAGATAAATCAACCCACCCTTTAACCCTCTAAAGCCATAGCATCAAGGATTAGATTAAAGGAAAGACTCAAATCACCACCCTCCTAAGAGAGATAAAGAATTTGAGATTTTGAGAAAAATCAAGCTTTAAGCTCTCATTTAATTTATCAAATTAGATTTTTCATAGAGGTGATTGGGTCCATAAATACCCAATGAGAGGGGGAATTAGCTGTACATTAGGTGGGCAAGTGGACCAATATGAGGCTTACAAAATATCCTAGGAAAATAAATTAAAATGCTTGAGATAATTACAATCACTATAAGTTGTATTTTCCAGGATTCATCCTCTATCTTCTAGAGAGGCTTGAGTAGGCTCTATTCCTCCAAATGAGGTGATGCCACTTGTCGACTCTTCCCTTGTGTGTGAAGAATCATCCCATACTGATTAATCTTCAAAATTACAGCTGTGACCTCCTTAATTAAGCCCATAATTAGATTCGCGCATTTTCCAATTTTGGACCGACCCTTGCTCTGTATTTAGCCCATAACTTTCTCAATACTTGGCGTTTAAGTGTGATTCAAGACTTGTTGGAAAATAGACATTCGGGGCATTCCATAAAATGTTTAAAATTAGAAGTTATTTGGCTTGTTAAATTTGAGCTAGAAATGAAGCAAAGTATTCTGCCGAGAAACAAAAAATGAGCTAATAAGGTAGTTTTAGGAGGATTAAGTAGTCAACTCCTTAATTAGGGCTACTATTGGCCTAACCACCTTTTCTAACCCTACTTGGACCTTCTTAAGGGCTCTAAGTTAATATTGACCTAGGAAGACCAAGTCCTTTACCTAGGGTCAATATTGAGCCAACTTGATTCATGACCCTCACTAATGAGAGTAGGCCCAAGCTCGGGAGTTGCTCCGCATCACTTTTAATTGTGCATTCTGGTTAGAGCTCTTTCATTTTATTAATTGTAGTTGCAAGCACAATCTGAGTCATTAGGCTATAAGCTCTAAGTGACTACACTGCCAACTCTCACGTTGCTTGCCATGCTGTGCGCCATTACCCGTAGGAACTGGAAGCCTCTTCGGTGACAACCACTAGTTGAAATAGGCTATCTCGGGTTGTTGAATTAGTAATCACGCTACAAGTTGTTCAAGTACATAAGAGATGCATGAAAGCTTCCCTGCCCATTAACCTACTGTTGGACCATGTTGCTCAAGTTGTTCTTAGCTTAAAAATTGATAATTGCATGTCTTATCCCCGATAACTTGCTCAATATGCACATATAATATTAATTGGTGCTACCGATTATGTTTGATTCTGGAGTACGATGTTATTGCGGGCTTGTGTGTCATTTTAAGTGTTGCTATCACAGATGCGATACTATTTTATGACCCTACTATATTGCTGTCACATGGAAGTTCGGTGGATTGACTTGATGTTAAAATTCTCTGCCCCTTGCACGTATTTGAATGAGATTGAATTAACTTGTCTGCATTGAATTGATCTTGGTGCGTACCATCGGTTATTATGGATGAAAGGGCTTAGATGTGAACTCATGATGACGTGGCTGTTGTGCTGGTTAGGCTAGTTGCCTAAATATAGGATTAAAAGTTACTGCTTTCTTTAAAACAAATTTTATATGATTATCCACCAACTCATTTTCCCCTCTTTTATGTGATTTGCCCTCAGCACTTTGACAGAGTAAGTAGACGCTTAAAGATTATTGGCGAAGAAGAGACTGGATAACACAAATTTATTTCCTCGATTTGAAAATTTTATTTCCTTATAAAGTAAGATTTTGAATTCTCTTATTGACTTTGTATGGTTTGTGTCATGTGTATACAAACCTCAGGTTTTACTGTGCCTAAAGCTGGAAGTTTGAGGACGAAATTCTTTTATGGGGCGAAGAGTGCAACAACCGCACAATTTTTATTCAGAGTCAATCATGAAGGTCATAATGTTATTAGTTATATTAACAACTTAGCCACCCGATAAATTTACATGTTAACTTTGTGTAATAGTTTATGTGGGCTAATCTTTCGGAAGTGCTTAATTCATTGTGTGATTGCGTGGAATTAGCGAATTCCATTAAAATTAGGCTGAGTTGGGATTACATGAAATTTGTGGAGTTGAATTGGGTTATTCGAGGTCAGAATGAACCGGGCTTAACTTATTTGGGCCTATCTAATTTTATTCAAGTATCAAAAACAAACCAAAAAATAATAAAAATAAGAAGGCCCTGGAGCCCCTGCTGTTTCAAGGAGGACAGAAGCAACAGGGGGGTTTGATTCCCCTTCCTCATGACCCCGCACAGCCGAGCACATAGAGAGAGAGAGAGACTGAGTGAGAGCAAGCAGGGAGAGAGAACTACAGCGGCCAGGCAGCGGCACACCGGCATCGAGTGGTACGGGCCACGCTCTGCTAGCCCCCTTTTCACGACACCGCATCAAAATAGCCACCTCCCTCCTCTAGCTTGACCCTCCCACCATTTTTGCATGCCCAGCTAGAGAGTAAGTCTAGAAAGAGTGAAGGTGAGCGAGGTAGGAGCAACAATTCGCACAAATAGAGAGGACCGAGTAGAATGGTTCTGGGCATATGGAGACTAGTAGTAAAAGGTTGAGAGAAATGAGATTCAAACACCCCACCAAACCCAGCTTGAAAATCGCCTGTCAACCCATCAATCGGGCCCTTCGCTTGAAGTCGAGGTGGGTGGTTCTTGATTCTCTAAAATATAAATAATTTACAAACATTTATGATTGTTTATGGAATTTGATTTGGTAATTAGAATGGAATTTGCAAAGTGTATTATCATGTTGATGTTGTGTCATTGCTTGTAAATCATCATGTGTGTAACAAGTTGCCTAATTGAATTGTTTCTGTTAACGTGTGGTTCTTAGTTACCCTGTTTAGCATTGGAGTGAAGCGGCATAATAGGGGTGCATCAGCTGAATGGTTCAGTGAATCGATTCAGTGGTGAATTAGATTCCTAAACTTAGCAGCAGCTTTCTCATGCCCCGACTTGCTCTAACTAAACATTATTTGCCTTTTGGCCGTGTTTCAAATCATGATTTATTGTTGTACCTGAACTAGGATTAATAACCGGGCTCACTGAATGGTTTAGCTGAACTGTTAAGCTAAATTGTTCAGTTAACTGAATCACCAACAAAAACATTAAAACATTGCTCTTGAATTAAATGAATGTTATGTAAAGATTATAAGCTCGTTTAAAGTGCTTCATTCGTGTAACTTGAAATGAATTCGGCAAACTGAAAGCATGTGGTTGATTTGCCGAACCAAATTGCTACACTTCTTGCAAGTGAAGGCAATTAAGAATAAGTTTGGTATAATATGCTTAATGTCATGCGCTAAGTGTATAAGTGAATTTTTTTTGATATGGCAAGCATACTGAGTTATGTGGTAAATAATATTTGTTAGACCATTCTCTTGATAAGAACGCCTTTAAGTGAAATTGATTATGAGTAAGTTGTAGGCTTGTAAGCTTTTGAGATGAGTTTTAATAACATTGCCTTTAAAAAGCGAATGCGTACTTGGTCATCAACTTATTTAGAAGCATGTTTTGATAAGATGAATGGTTATATGATTTTCGAATGTCAAATGACCTTATTCAGGCATTTTAGCTTTCGTGAGAGTGAAAGTGTCATTGTTGTGAAATAATGAGAATTTTGTTGCAAAACGTGTTTAAAGTGAGATGCATCTAAAATGTTTGGCGCTAAGAGAATGGTGCTATATGTTTGAATACAAGTATAGAGAGCAAACGCAGTATGTGGGAACTCTAATTCCTAGGGAAGTAGACTTAGAAGTGGAAACCCTAGAAGGCCCTGACAAGGGTAATGGTCCACTAGTTATAAGAATCCCCGGAGATAATATGAAGCGCGAGTGTAGATCTCCCCTAAGGCAAGTGTAGATCTCCCCTAAATAGCACAAATATAAGAATCCAATGCCCATAAATGATTTCGTACTTTTTATGTGATGTAAACTCCATAGTCGATGACTACGCTAGTGCTAAGATTTGGAAAAGTGCATATACTCTTGAAAAGGGCTTTTATTGAATTCTAAATTATTTGCCAGTGACTGTTTTATAAAGGCTTTCTTTATTTTAAGCAATGGCCCTTGTCTTTTATGCAATAATCCCAGTTTCTTACTAAAAGCATCCCACTTGTGATTTTAATTAAGCGCTCTACTGTTCTCCATAACTGAATTTATGCATGAGTCAGTTTGATTTTGAGTCTAGTATACCTAATATGTGATGTTAAGTAAGTGATTGTCACTACTAAATGACAAGAGACATAATTTAGGTCAGTTGAGTACTCCTGTGCGTGAAATAGAAGGAGGGTAGGGATACCATGGAGTCTGGAAGGTTGTCAAGGTAATACGAATATGGGAGAGCCTACATGATTATAATATGATATTATATATCAAATTGTGTGTGAATGCTACCTAAAGTATTATGTGCAACTGTGTTGTTTTCTTGGGGTGGAGAATCATTCACTAAGGGTGTGATATCTCATCCCCTCTCTATTCCTCTTTTCCATAGGTTCTTAAAATGATAGATAGAAGTCGGTTCACTTAAGCTGAAGTGGAGTCTCCCTTCTTGCTCTGGAATAAGAGATTATATGTTTTGTACGAGAGTATATGAGTTATTAAGGTATTGTGATGTATGTTTATGTTCTTGAGTATGTACAAGTTAATTGCTAAACTTCATGTAATGCATATTGAATAACAGTTGCTCTGAATAGTCACGTGAGTTAACCATTTGATTAGTAAGTCGTCGTTTTAGTAAAAGTTTATTGTTTTTGGGATGTAAACCCCAACGCTTCGGATGTGTGATCCGTTAAGCTGTATCTCGTGTTTCCTTCTTTGTTGTTGAACTTTATACTTATTGTGCTTCGGGCATGTGGCCCGTAGAATTGTGATCTCTAGCGTGTAGTCGTTGAGCTTGTGGACATGTCTTTTATGTTCTTGTTCATTATAGGGACTTAATGTAAGGCTTTAAACCTGGATATGGTCAGGTTTTAGGCAAAACTCTCTCCATTTCGCCCCAAAATTGAAGAAATCACTAACACTTCTGACTCGGGGGTAGGGATGTTATAGATGGTATCAGAGCAAGGTTCTGTGACCTCAGGCCGCAACCTGAGTTTTGCATTCCATATAGTGGTCTAGGCATGTCTCGAGTAATGATATGCTATAAAGTGTACATTTGAGTGCAATATGTTCCTGATGTAATTGACTTATTAATTGTTAAGTGATTAGAATAAGCTGATGGAATAAAAAGTGAGTTATGTGTTAGAATGGGAGTTAAATCACTTGTGCTCTTATGAGTAAGCTATGTGTTGCTTTGATCAGTAATTATTTTGTTTGTGCACCTTTGATGATTTAATTAGAAGGTTAAATTATGCTTGGTTTTGAACTCAGAAGATAGGAAATGTTTTATTCCAAGCTTACACTTTGCCCCTAAGGTACAATTTGCTCCTCAAGCTCTATAATGGAGTGAGCAGGCATACTCAGATGTTGGTAGAGAGAGAGCTAGAAGTAGTTAAACCATTCCCTATTTGAGAACCTAGTTCGAAAAGTTAAAGTCTTTCCTAATTAGTGAGTTAGGGTTTTACTTTCGCATTAAAAGATCCCTCTAATTATTAGGTTAGGACTTACTGTTGCATCTGGAGACTTGCATTTGCTTTGCAATAATGCTTGAGTCTAGTTCTATGTGCATAAGTGTTTATATATAACTAGATGTCTTGGGTGTCTACATACCAAAACGTATACGTTGCTGGATGTGTTAACGATGAACTACTAACAAGTGATCAAAGATTTCTTTTCATCATTAAAAGTCCTTCAAGATTATACCCCTTTTATGTGAATTCTCAACTGTTTAAGGAAAATTGAGTGAGATTTTCATATACATACATGCCAATTTGGGGGATAGTGATAGAGTCTTATGACTGTTACATATCTGTTATTCCTTACGTTTGGCACACTTATCATTGCTAGTTGTATGTAGTTCATTGCGTGTCGTTGCTTGAGTTGTGGCTTGGTGCTCTTTACATGATACATTGTCTGCTTTTCATCATGCAACTACCATTACTACTGAGTCTATCAAGTGCTAGGCTTTCTGTTATGTGGACCTTATTCTTGTCGTAGGATTAGCAGCACTCTAGTTATATTAAACCTCAAGATACCTACAAAGAAAGAGGAAGGGAAAACCTGATAGATTTTGGAATTATTACCTACTAACCAAAAGGACCCATACATTACCAATGCGCTGCTAAGTATTATTGCAAAGTCCAGAAACCAGAATTCCTGGGTGACTAAACCCGCATGCTATATTGTGTGTCTTTAAGGCTCCTATGACCATATATAGGCGAATGTGTTGCATATACCATCCAGACACACCTATCGTGCCATCAATGTCTTTGCCATTATCTCGGAATAATTACGAGCTTGTTGGAGGCCTATGATAAGTGCTTAATGTGTAAATCATTTTAAGGCTATTTTGTGTCAATGTTTAAGAGAATTATGTGCTTAATGTTATTATTTACATTCCTATTCTCGATTTATACTTAGGTATTATTGTTTGATGTGATTTGCAGGATTTTAAGCCTTTTTACCTAGCATTTGACCATAAATATATATATTTTGAACTCCCCCCGGACACCCATGAGTTGCTATGCCCATGGAGCAAGAAAAGAGTATAAATCCGATTCTAGTCCAGACCATGGTCGGACCGTGGTACCTGCCACGGACCATGGTGAGCTTGTAACTACTGGCTCTTCGTCTTCTTTTAGCTGTGTGGCTAAGATCAAGCGTGCTATCCTATAAATAGGCTCGTTCTGCAGCAGTAGAAACCATCCCATGAGAAATCCTAGAGCAATACAAAAGCTTAGATTAGTGTTTTAGTTTAGTTATCTTTCTTTCTCAAATTTTGTTGTTTTCTAGTTTGATTTTTAGTTTTGGTGAGAAATCTTGAGTGTATGTGTTTGGCTTTGGAGGCGGTTTGAAGCCTTTGGTTGAAATCCATCTCAGTCAAGCCCTTCTCTGAGATTTCGCCGGATTGTTGGTTAGTTTTGTTTATTTCTTAATCATGTCTGAGTAATTTTCTTTTGTCTAGGGATTTAGTAGTTTTTATAAGTGTTGTTGGATCATGTTTTAATTTAAAGAATTGTGCTTATTTTTATGATTGGTTTGATCTCGTTCTATCAAGTGTTTGATATGTTATTAGTGGATTTGTGGCCAAAAGTTGCTTGCTTACTTGAAATAAAATGAAAGAAAAACTGAAAGGTGATAGTTGGATGTTGGATGCATGATTAGACCTAGCGTCGAGTCATCTTGAAAGAGAGATTTGCATGTTAGGATGACTAACGAGTAATCGAATATATTAAACTTGAATTAAGGCGAATTAGTTTGAAAGAACGACTTTTGCTTAGTTTAGGCAAGTTTGACTGATTTCGAAAGAATAAATCAAATTTCTAGATAGATTACAATTTCTCGAGATTAACTGATTAGAGAAAAGCACATGTTATTCATTTTGATCCAATACTCTTTCATAACTACGAGAATTCCTAGATATATTTTCTCTTTGATTGATTCAGAATAGTGAATTAGAAGTTGTTAAATCGAACACTTTGAATTAGAATTTTACTTAGCTCATTCTGACGGACAAGACTCAGTAAGTTACATTAATCCCTGAGGAATAATATCTTTATCTATACTACAGCTACCCGTGCACTTGCGATGTTAGTCTCAATCAAGTTTTTGGTGCCATTGTTAGGGATTAAATTGTTAACTATTGAGATAGTTTTGTGAAAGTGACTAAGTATTTTATTGTTTTTTTTTGGTGTTATTTTCGTTTCTTGTTTAACTGCGCTGGCAGTGTTGGTGAAAGTGCTTGCAGGAATTTTCCTAGTTTATGCGAGGTCCGATCTTATATGAACCCGATCATGAGATTGAAAGGACTTTCTGCTTAAGGAGGAAAAAGCAAAGGATTGAAGAACAAAGACGCAAGGTAAGAAGGAATTCAAACATGGCAGGAGGAGGAGGTGACCAAAAGAGGACTCTCTTCGAGATTTCGTTACCCCTGGAGTCCAAGGGATCACCTCAAATATCGCTCACCTTGCTGTAGATGCCAATAATTTCGAACTCAAATCGGCACTCATTTCCATGGTGCAACAATCCCAGTTCGGCAGGACTCCTACGGAAGACCCAAATCTACACCTCTCGGTCTTTTTAGAGGTGTACAGCACATTGAAGCTCAATGGAATCTCCAGTGATGCAATTCGCCTGCGCTTATTCCCTTTCTCATTGAGGGATAAGGCAAGGGCTTGGTTACACTCCTTGCCATCTGGATGCATTACCACCTGGGATGAGTTGATAAAAGCATTCCTTGCCAAGTTTTTCCCTCCAAGCAAAATAGCAAGCCTATGGAATCAGATCACCAACTTCATGCGAAAAGATGATGAGACGCTCTATCAAGCCTGGGAGCGATTTAAAGATCTGCTGCGTTTGTGCCCCCATGATGGTCTTCAGCATTGGATGATTATCCAAGCCTTTTATAATAGTGTGACCGAGTCTGTAAGGTCCACTATTGTTGCGGCGGCAGGAGGAGCGCTGATGAGCAAAACTGAGGATGAAGCCTATAATCTGATCAAGGAGATGGCACTAAACAACTTTTAATGGTCCACTAAACGAGGCCAACCCAAAGAGGTTGGAGGTAAGCTTGAAGTTCATGTGATCACTTTACTTTTTGCTAAAGTAGATACTATGACCTAAAGACTGGACCGAATGAATGTTAATGCTGTGAATTCTAGTGCCCCTTCCCCTTGTGAAATTTGTGGTTCTGTTGAACATGTGATTTTGAACTGTCAAGTTAGGAGTCCTTTCTCCTAAGACCCTAATGAGGTTAATTATGTTCAAAATTTCAACTCAAGACTGACTAATGACCCTTACTCTAATACATATAATCTGGGTCAGAAGAATCATCCAAATTTTTTTATAGGTCTAATCGAAACCCATCAAATGTAACCCATATGAATGCTAGACCATCACCTGGTTTTCGAAGACCCCTATTGCCTTCTCAGATGCCCCAAAAGTCCAATTTAGAGGTAATGATGGAAAGTATGCTTATGGCGCAACAAAAACATAATTAGTATATTAAGCAATTAGCCTCAAAGGTTGATGTGCTTACAACTCACAATAGGATGTTAGAAGCTCAAATTGCCCAAAAAGCTACTTTCTCATCTACGCCCCCAGATAGACTTCCTAACAAGCCTGAACCAAACTCTAGGGAGCAATACGATGCTATGATTTTGAGGGGAGGAAAACAACTAGAGGGACCCAAGAAGATTACTAACGATGAGTCTTTGCATGATAAAAATGAGCATGTTGAGAATCTCAACAAAGAGATGTCCTCGCCCTCTAATGAGGTAATTAATGTTACAAATGAGTCTGAGGAGGTTCCTAAGGGCCCTAAGATTACTTCACCGAAGCCCTACTCCCCACCTTCACCATTTCCTTAAAGGATGGCTAAAACTAAACTTGATTCACAATTTGGGAAGTTTTTAGAAGTCCTTAAGAAACTCTACAAAAATATTTCGTTTATTAAAGCCCTAACTCAAATTCCCTCATACGCTAAATTTTTGAAAGAAATTCTGTCCAACAAAAGAAAGCTTGAAGAACATGAAACTATAGCTTTGACTGAAGAATGTAGTGCAGTGATCCAAAACAAGCTTCCAGCTAAGTTGAAGGATCCCGCAAGTTTTTCAATGCCTGATAGGGAGTGTGCCTATAGACTGCGCTTTATGTGATTCAGGGTCAAGCATAAGCTTGGTGCCCCTGTCCATGTGTAAAAATTTGGAACTAGGAGAGACAAGACCAACTACTATCTCTTTACAATTGGCGGACCGTTCTGTGAAATACCCTGTGGGTATTTTAGAGGATGTTCTAATAAAAGTAGGGAATTTATATGTGCCAGTGGACGTTGTAGTTCTAGAAATGGAGGAGGATACACGGACTCCCATCACTCTTAGGAGGCAATTCTTGGCCACCGCAGGGTGCCGCATCGATGTGAAAAATGGTACATTATCTTTTGATGTGGGAAATGATCATGTGGAGTTTAATTTACTAAAAGCTACTAAGTTTCCTTCCATTTCTGATGAGTGTAATAAGATCGATGTAGTTGATGGTTTAATATGGGAAACCGTGTCTAACATTAATTCTAATGATCCACTTGAGCACTTGATGTTAAATAGTAGTACTACTAAGGATGAAAATACCGAAGTAGCCGAGTGTGCCCAACCTCTAGAAGCCTCTCCACCAATTCCGTTTTCTGCTGCAAAGGTAGAATCATTACAAGACCAAAGTAAGCCCTCGTCTAATGAGGTGAAAGCTCCCGAGGTAGAATTGAAACCTCTACCCTTCATCCTTGAGGTATGAATTTCTTGGACCAAAATCTACATATCCAGTGATCATAAATACAAATTTAAATGCAACCCAAATAGATTCTTTGCTTAGAGTACGCAGGAAGCACCGTAAAGCCATAGAATACACACTTAATGACTTTGAAAGGGATTCATCCTTCTTTATGTGTGCATCAAATCTTAATAGAAGACAATCATAGGCCTTCAATTAAACACCAAAGAAGATTGAACCCTAGCATGCAAGAAGTAATTAAAAAGGAAATTTTGAATTTGCTTAAGGCCGGCGATATTTACCCTATCTCTGATAGTGCGTGGGTAAGCTCGGTCCATGTTGTTGCTAAGAAAGGGGGGATGACCATTATCAAAAAAGAGAATAATGAGCTAATCCCTACTAGGACTGTCACAGGCTGGTGTATGTGCATTGATTATTGAAAACTGAATAAAGCCACCCGTAAAGATCATTTTCCTCTTCCCTTCATTGACCAAATGCTTGAACGATTGACTAAAAATTCATACTTTTGCTACTTAGATGGATATTCAGAATTGTTTCAAATCCTATCCATCCTAATGACCAAGAAAAGACTACTTTTACATGTCCTAATAGGACGTATGCTTATAGAGAATGTCATTTAGGCTATGCAATGCCCTTGCCACATTTCAACGTTGTATGATGGCCACTTTTTCTGACTTTATTGAGGACATAACAGAAGTTTTTATGGATGATTTTTCTGTATATGGTGCAACCTATAAGCAGTGCTGAGTAATTTATCTAAGGTTTTGCAAATATGCGAAGATGTGAATTTGGTCTTGAATTAGGAGAAATGCCATTTTATGGTGTAAGAGAGGGTTGTCCTTAGTCATGTTGTTTCCAATAAAGGCATTGAAGTTGATAAAGCAAAGATGGAGGTGATTGAGAAATTACCACCCCCAACTTCTTTGAAAGGTGTGAGAAGTTTTCTCGGACACGTCGGTTTTTACCAGCGGTTTATTAAAGATTTTTCGAAAATTGCAAAACCTCTCACCCAATTGCTTGTCAAGGATGTGCCTTTGAGTTTAATGAAGAATGCTTGAATGCTTCCACAGGTTAAAAGAGGCATTGATCACCGCCCAGTAATGCAAGCACCAAATTGGAAGCTACCTTTCGAAGTAATGTGTGATGCAAGTGAATACGCAGTAGGGCCTATTTTAGGCCAACGAAAGAACAATAAGCCGTATGCTATATACTATGCAAGCTGTACTCTCGATAAGGCTCAAGTGAATTATGTCACGAGTGAGAAGGAGTTCTTAGTAGTTGTTTTTGCTTTAGAAAAATTTAGATCCTACTTGATTAATTCTAAAGTCATTGTTTGCACAGATCATGCCGCATTGAAACATCTAATGAAGAAATCCGACTCCAAACCTCGACTCATGCGATGGGCCCTCCTTCTCCAAGAGTTTGATTTAGAAATCAAAGATAATGCAGGGTTGGCAAATATGGTTGTCGATCATCTATCTCGTTTGGGCCCAGAGGCCACTCTTAGTGAAGAGCTTCCCATTGATGATTCTTTCCCCAATGAGCAGTTATTCGCTATATCCCAACAAGCTACCCATGGTATGCTGATATGGTAAATTTCAAGGTGTGTGGAGTGTTATCTCCAGGAATGTCTTGCCAATAAAGAAAGAAGTTCTTTACAGATGCCAAATACTATGTGTAAGAAGAACATTTCCTTTACAAGCTATGTGGAGATGGGATTTATAGAAGGTGCTTGCCTGAAGAAGAGGTCCGTAATGTGTTGCACCATTGCCATGCATCAACTTATGGTGGCCACTTTGGACCAGATAAAACGATTGCGAAAGTACTCCAAGCAAGCTTCTATTGGCCCACGCTCTTTAAAGATGCAAGGAAATTTGTCATGACTTGTTATAGATGTCAGCGAACAGGAAACATTTCCAAGCGGCATGAGATGCCTCAAAGTACTATACTTGAGGTAGAGCTATTTGATATATGGGGGATTGACTTTATGGGTCTTTTCCCTCCTTCCCATAACAACCTTTACATTCTTATGGCGGTTGACTATGTTTCAAAGTGGGTGGAAGCCATCGCCTCCCCAATAAATGATTCAAAAGTTGTCCTTAAGTTTCTTAAGAAGAATACTTTCACAAGGTTTGGGACGAAAGAGCTCTTCTAAGTGATAATGGTACACACTTTTGTAACAAGCCTCTTGAGTTACGTTTGAACAAATATGGGATATTTCATAAGATCGCTACGCCTTACCATCCACAAACGAGTGGGCAGGTTGAACTCTCGAATAGAGAATTGAAAAGCATCCTAGAAAAAGCAGTGGATCGGTCCCGCAAAGATTGGGCCTTCAAGCTTGATGATGCTCTTTGGGCATACCGCATTACTTACAAGACCCCTCTCGACACCACTCCATACCGGTGTTTGGGAAGTCTTGTCACTTGCCAGTAGAGATGGAACATAAGACATACTGGCCTATAAAGATACTCAACTTTGATCTTAAGGCAGCGGGAGAATGGAGATTTTTGCAACTAAACAAGATGAGCTAAGGCTGGAAGCCTATGAAATTTCACATATTTACAAAGAATGAGCGAAGAAGTGGCATGATAAATATATCATGAAGAAGAGGTTCGAAAAAGGAGACGTCATCCTCTTATTAATTCCAAATTGAGATTGTTTCCTGGCAAACTGAAATCCCGATGGTCAGAACCATTTAACGTCACCATGGTACAACCCAATGGAGCAGTTAAAATATGGAGCGAGTCCACCGGTGCATTCATAGTTAATGGATAGTGGTTAAAACCATATCTTATGGGACAATCTATTGACAAAGTCAATGTCCATACACTATCTGATCTAGACCAAGCATAGAACAAGGGTCAAGCTCTTGACCTTAAAAGAGCGCTTCTTGGGAGGCAACCCAAGTTCTTTTTCCTTTCTCTTTTTCTTTCCTTAAGCTTTTATATTTACTATTAATTATTAAGGAAAAAAAAAGAGAAAACAAAAATAAAAATATATGAATAAAATGTTGGCACCACGGTCAGTACCCCCAGAAATACGGTCGTGGGTTGCCAACCTAGAAAAAAGAAAAAAAATAACGGACCAGCAGACACCACGGTGCCCTTTCCTCTCCCTCACTTCTTCTTCAGCCTCTCAACATAGTCTCTCTCCACCTCCATTTTCTCTCTCTAAACTCTCCATAACCAATACCTCTAATCTTCCCTCATGTCTACTCCATTTTCAATCATTTTCACAGCAAATCATTTCCTTTCACTCAATCTTTCATCTTTCTCCATAAATTCCCTCTCTTTCTTCTTGAAATTTATCTCACCTTCACTCATCCACCATACCCATACTTTTCTCTCTCTTATTCTTCATATTTTTACTTAATTTCTTCAATTTTCTAGGTTTTAGTTATTATTTTAGGTTTTAGTTTTGTTTTTTGTTAGAGCTTGCAACCATGGCACCAATCAAGAGACAAAGGAGCACTAAGGAGGTTGGTTCTTCAAGTCAAGCACCACCTCAACCTCAAAGGACATCCTGAACCGCGCGTGCTCGCGGTAACATTCCTCACCCTTTTGGTTTAACGCATCTCGATCATGTTGTTAGGTACAATTGTTTAAATGAACACATGATTGTGGCAACTAGTTATTATGATAAGGATTTGTTAGCCCGATTGGGAATATTGGATGATATTAGATGATTGTTTGCACGAGATGGTATGGGACATTTTTTAGAACTCAAAGAGCATACATATAGGAACCTGACCCTAGAATTTCTTCGTACACTCCATATCGAGGTCATCAGAGGACCTCAATGTCAAGCCAGATGTATATTATTTTATTCGCAGGGTCAATTGTATGAACTGAACTTAGGTACCTTCAATAGTATTTTCGATTTTCCACCTAGCATGGATTTATCGCACTGCCAAGTCCCCCGCGAATTCAACCCGAACACGTTTTGGGGTGAACTTTTGGGTAGTGTTAGGTACATTACTAGTTCATCAAAATGCACACGTATTAGGAACCCCTGCATTAGAGTAGCCCAGCGCATCTTGGCTTGTTCTCGTTTGCTCGAGACGATACTCTGAATGTCCCCAGACTTTTTGAGTTGTACTTTTTATCCTGCATACTTGATGGTGATCAGCTTGATCCGGGTTCATTTTTAGTTAGACAATTACATAGTGCTGTTGTTAGCACTAAAGGTCAGATAGTCATTGGTGGGATTATAACTACTATTACTAGATTCTTAGGAGTTAAGCCAAACCTTGAGGATCGAGTTTCTGGGTCTGAGCGGCTTGATCAAACTGCTTCTGAGATTATAAACTTTTGTAAAGTTTAGGCTGGCCGTTTATATTGGATTTACTCCAGGGACTGGCTTTTGCCGTTTTCCAATGTCGATCGCACCACCCTTCTTCACTGAGGTAACCTTTATTGGGTACCTGGTGATGAGGAGGTTGTTCGACCCGTACCCCATCATCCAGCCCCTCACTCTAGTGAAGCCGGACCTAGTTCTTCCTCTCAACCACCCCCACCTGACTATTTTGATATTCAAGATACCCTTATATCCATTTAAGAGGAGCAAGTTTCCCTCCGAGCATTTGTTGCTTCTGAGACCACCGCTCTTCGGTGCTTTGTCTAAGAGCGCCAAGATGAGTTTCGTGGGTTGCTTACTTCCCAGACCCAATATTTTCAAGACTATAGGGCATGTTAAGACACTTCGCGAGTTTAGCATATCTCCTATGGCCAACCACCCCATCCTCCACCACCTCCTTTCTAATTACTATGTGCTACACCCCTTCCCTTTTTCCATTCTGCGTCCACATTGAGGGCAATGTGTGATTCAAGCATGGGGGAGTAAGTCATTATATTTAGCGTCTGATGCCTATTTTCTGTTTGGTGTGTTTGTGCTTTGTATATGTTTTTAGTGGTCATTTTTGTAGTTTTTGATTTTCAGTTTTAGTTTTGTTTAGTAGTGCATTTAGTTTTCTTTTCATTCTAGGTAGCATTTTAGTTTCTTTCTTTTATTAGTTTCTTTGCATGTTAGTTTGCATTGTTTGTAGGAGCTTGAAAAAAAATGATGAAAATAAAAAAAAAAATCCTCTGGTGATGATCTTTATAGATTTGGTAGACTTCTATGATTTAGTTTGATCCTTTGATTCACCTGAATTGTGCATAAAATGTTTGCGAATGAGTTTTCCAAATGATTTCCATGTTTTGACCACGTGTTGAATGCGAGTTGATTGCCCCATGAGTCTTTACATGAGTTTTGGCATGTGTTTACTAGTGAGCTAGTTTTGACCTTGGTAGATGTCCTGTGAGATTTTGAGCTTTTAGTGGCTATTCATCATTTTAGTCTCATATTTTCTTTCATATGTGACTCTTCCTTGACGTCATTTCTCTAGAACTTGCTTTGATTCTCATTCAAGATTACATTTCACATATGCATTTAGACAATATGATTGAGGTAATTTTTCTTTGATTTGTTGAAACCCCACGGCCAAATAGCCACCTTTGTTGTATATTGTATCCCTTGCTAGCCCCTTTTGAGCCTATATCCATTTTTTTTATTTAAGCCTTGTATTATAGCCCATGGCCAAATACTTATTTTACCTTTAAGCTAAGACTAGAGGAGTATTTCATTCTTATGCATCATAGGGCATTAGTAAGGAGGATTGTTATCTTTTAGTGAATTTTGGCTATTTGGTACAGAGATGTGAGATTTTGATAAATCCCTTGTTTTATTGTACAAAGTTTGGAAAAGAGTTAAAATTTAAAGTTCGTTATGGATCTCCTCTTGGCTATCCTTTTGGGAAAAAAAAAACAAAATAAAAAAAAACAAACAACAAAAAAAGAAAAAAAAAGAAGAAAGTGAAAAAAAAGAGTCGAAGGAAAGTGTTAGCCTTGTTGGGATTGTAAGTTATTTGTAATTTTCGACTGTTTCTCTCTTCAATTTAGGATTTGTTCATAAATTGATACGGTTTAAAAAGGATGTAGTATGATGCATTGGAATTATTTAGCTCTTAGTCTGTGGCTTCTAGCTCCTCATTTCTAAAACGTTTGTTCCCCTCTTACCTTTACCCGTAGCCCCATTACATCCCTATAAAAGTCCTCATGATTGTCTAGTATATTTGTATTTTAGTGATGGCGAATTTGAGAATCTTGTTAAGCTTGTGGTAGATTTGAGTCTAAGGAACGAGAATTGAGAGAACCCTCATTATAATTAAACACATGAGCGATGAGAGCTACATACCTATAGTGAGGTTCTACCGGCCTTGTAAGCCTTACTTGTTTCATAGGCTGGAATGTTGTATTTGACGATCTGGGGGAAGATTGGTTCAAGTTTGACATTGTGGTCTATCAAAAGGTTTTCAAAAATTTCAATCCTTGAACTGTTGATTAATGATTTTTGCATCTTTTTGGACTACCCTTGGATCAGCTTTGCCATTTGCATGTCATCTATGTCTATCTTGAGGAGGTTGTGTAAATTTTTAGTTTTTTTTAGCATATTGCTTGAGGATAAGCAACAGTTTAACCATGTGAGAGTTTAATAAGTGCTTAATGCGTACATCATTTTAAGGCTATTTTGTGTGAATTTTTAGAAGAATTATCTGCTTAACGTTATTATTTACACTCTTATTCTCGATTTATGCTTGGATATAGTTATTTGATGTGATTTGCAAGATTTTAAGCCTTTTTACCCAGTATTTGACCACAAATGGATGTACTTTGACCTCCCCCACGGACACCTATGAGTTGCTACGCCCGTGGAGTAAGAAAAGAGCATAAATCCGGTTCCAGCCTAGACCAGGGTCAGACCGTGGTACCCGCCACGGACCGTGGTGAGCCTGTAACTGCTGGCTCTTCGTCTTCCTTCGGTTGTGTAGCTGAGATCAAGCGAGCTCTCTTATAAATAGCCTCGTTCTACAGCAGTAGAAAGCATCCCTTGAGAAATCCTAGAGCAATACAAAAGCTTAGCTTAGTGTTTTAGTTTAGTTTTCTTTCTTTCTTAAATTTTGTTGTTTTCTAGTTTGATTTTTAGTTTTGGTGAGAAATCTTGATTGTAGGTGTTTGGTTTTTGAGGCGGTTTGAAGCCTTTGGTTGAAGGTCATCTCAGTCAAGCCCTTCTCTCAGATTTCGTCAGATTGTTGGTTAGTTTTGTTTGTTTCTTAATCATGTCTGAGTAATTTTCTTTTGTCTAGGGATTTAGTAGTTTTTGCAAGTGTTGTTAGATCATTTTTAATTTAAAGAATTGTGCTTATTTTCATGATTGGTTTGATCTCGTTCTGTCAAGTGTTTGATATGTTAGTGGATTTTTAGCCAAAATTTGCTTGCTTACTTGAAACAAATGAATGAAAAATTGAAAGGTGACATTTGGATATTAGATTGCTTGATTAGACCTAGCGTTGAGTCATCTCGAAAGAGAAATTTGTATGTTAGGAGGACTAACGAGTAATCGAATATATTAAAATTGAATTAAGGCGAATTAGTTTGAAAGAACGACTTTTGCTTAGTTTAGGCAAATTTGATTGATTTCGAAAGAATAGATCAAATTTTTGGATAGATTACAATTCCTCAGGATTAACCGATTAGAGAAAAGTACATGTTATTCTTTTTAATCCAATGCTCTTTCATAACTACGAGAATTCCTAGACATATTTTCTCTTTGATTGATTCAGAATAGTGAATTAAAAGTTGTTAAATCGAACCCTTTGAATTAGAATTTTACTTAGCACATTCTGACGGAAAAAATTCAATAAGTTACATTAGTCCCTGAGGAACGATATCTTTATCTATACTACAGCTACCAGTGCGCTTGCGGTGTTAGTCTCAATCAGCCTACCACTTCAATGTCGCCATAACTATTAGTCAAGTGAACTGAAGCTTTGAAGTACTTTACCATTGTCTAAAAGCCCACCTTTTAAGATTGCAATTGTTCCACATAGTGAGTAAACTACGAGCTATCTCGTGAACATCTGACGTTGTTATTGGCGACTAGCTCTTAATTATTCTAGAAAGGGTGCTCGGATTACCTCTTGATCATAGGTTGCATCCTACCGTTTGCATTTATATATAGGCATCTAAGTGCCTTCTTGTGTAAGAGTGACGTGGGCACATATGTTCTAAAGTGTCAATGTAGCATAGCATGCGGTGTAAAGTATAGAAGCTTGTGGAAACACTAAGATTTGTTATGAAAGGATCACTGATGTGTTTTGTGCCCGAACCGTTAAGTGAACACAATTTTGATGTCTTCTTAGCCTGGGCATCAGAAATTCGTCGAATTAATTACTTATGTGGTCAATCACATGGTATAGTTGTAAAGTCATTATTTAGGTTGCATGCCTATTATCTCCACATGTCGTAGTTTTGATGATCGGTTGCCCTTATATGTAATAACTTCAGATTATGACCATGCATTCCTGTGTTTACCTTTGGAATTTCTATTTAATAGAATAGCACGTTAGAGTACCCATTATCATAATTGAATTCTTGACTCAACGCTCTTCAGGGAAGTTATGTTTAACAATGACTGGCATAGTTTGTATAGGTGCAATGACATGGCCACACTATCTTGTCTTATATGTTACGTGATAAGTTTCATCTACTTCGTGGAAATTTTCATAAGAAATTTTAGAGATGTGCCTTGTTAACCAATTGTTGTCATTGCCATTTTGCTATATCATAGCTCTTTTGTGTGACCTTTTCTCTGTTCTAGTTGCCTTGTTATCGGGTCATTGTGCTATCATTTTACATGTTACACTACTATTCTTCAAACCAAGGATTAACATTTACATGTCTATGAGTGTGCCCATTATTTAAATGCTTTCACGAGTTAGAGATAAGTAGTTCTACATGGAGACCCTGTGTAGGATTTTTCAACAGCTCAGCCACCATGATTATATTGTCTGCTTTTCTTTTAACCACGCATTTTGGCTAGAGATCTTTCGTTTTATTAATTGTAGTTGTAAGTATGAGTCATTAGTCTATGAGCTCTAAGTAACTACACTACCAATTCTCATGTTGCTTGCCATGCATATTGCGCCATTACCCATAGTAACTAGAAGCCTCTTCGGTGATAACCGCTAGTTGAAATAGGCTATCTCAGGTTGCTGAATTAGTAATCATGCTACAAATACATTGTTGGATGTAGTGACCCAACCTCATCACTCCTTTAAACAACATGTGTATAATAAATGCATGAAAGCTTCCCTGCCCATCAACCTACTGTTGGACCATGTTACTCAAGTTGATCTTAGCTTAAAAATTGATAAGTGCATGTGTTATCCCCGGTAACTTGCTCAATATGTACATAAAATATTAATTGATGCTACTGATTATGTTTTATTCCGGAGTGCGATGCTGTTGAGGGCTTATGTGTCGTTTTGAGTGTTGTTATCACAGATGCGATGCTATGTTATTACCCTACTGTTTTGTTGCCATAGAGAACTCTGGTGGATTGACTTGATGCTAAAGCGATCTACCCCTTGCATGTATTAGGACAAGATTGAATTAACTTATTTGCATTGAATTGATCTTGGTGCGTACCATTTACTATTATGGATGAAAGGCCTTGGATGTGAACTCATGATGACCTGGTTGTTGTGCTGGTTAGGCTAGTTGCCTAAATATAGGATTGAAAGTTATTACGTTCTTTAAAAAAAAAATTATATGATTATCTGCCAACTCATTTGCCCCTCTTTTATGCGATTTGCCCTCGGCGCTTTGACATAGTAAGTAGACGCTTAAAGAGGATTGGCGAAGAAGAGACTGGATAACACAAATTTATCTTCTCGATTTGAAATTTTTATTTCCTTGCAAAGTGAGATTTTGAATTCTCTTATTGACTTTGTACAGTTTGTGTCATGTGTATGCAAACCTCAGGTTTTATTGTGCCTGGAGCTAGAATTTCGATGACGAAATTCTTTTTAGGGTGATAGAGTGCAACATCTAAGGAATTCCTATTTAGAGTCAATCATCAAGGTCGTAATTTTATTACTTATGTTTAACAACTTAGCCATATTAGATAAATTTACGTGTTAACTTTGTGTAATACTTTATGTGGGTGAATCTTTCGGAATTGCTTAATTCATTGCGTGATTGCATGGAATTAGTGAATTCCGTTAAATTAGGCTGAGTTGGGATTATGTGAAATTTGTGGAGTTGAATTGGGTTGTTCGAGGTCGGAATGAATCGGGCTTAACTTATTTATGCCGATATGATTTTATTCAAGTATGGAAAACAAACAAAAAAATAATAAAAATAAGAAGGGGCTGGAGCCCCTGCTATTTCAGGGAAGACAGAAGCAACGGGGCAGTTCGATTTCCCTTCCTCACAACCCCGCACAACCAAGCAGAGAGAGAGAGAGAGAGAGAGAGAGAGAGAGAGAGAGAGAGAGACTGAGTGAGAACGAGCTGGAGGAGAAAACCATAGCGGTTAGGCGGCGGCGAGTGGTACAGGCCACGCTCTGCTAGCCCCCCTTTCACGACACTGCGCCAAAACAGCCACCTCCCTCCTCTAGTTTGAACCTAGATCCCCACCATTTTTGCATGCTCAGCTAGAAAGTGAGTTTAGAGAGAGTGAAGGTAAGCAAATCCAAGGTAGGAGCAACAATTCGTACAAATGAGAGGACCAAGTAGAATGGTTCTGGGCAGATGGAGACCACTAGTAAAAGGGGGAGAGAAATGAGATTCAAACACCCCACCAAACTGAGCTTCAAAATCGCTAGTTAAGCCCCTCAATCGGGCCCTTTCGCTTGGAGTCGAGATGAGTGGTTCTTGATTCCTTAAACTCATAATAATTTGTAAATATTTACAAATTATTTGTGGAATTTGATTTGGTAATTAGAATGGAATTTTGTTGAATTGAGAACCCATGGGAAGTAGGTGAATTGCTTGGGTTAAAATTAGGGGTTAGCGGGATCGGGTACCCGACGGAATTTTAGGAACTGGAACTGGACCCGGTTGGAATCGGGTCCTAAAATTTGAAACCGGGTTCTACAATTTGGACCGGTCCCGGACCCGGTCGGGATCGAGCCCGGTTCCAGGAACCCGGTTGCTTAGTAATTTTTTTTTTTTGGTTCTCATTTTCCCATAATAAAGCAGGTAGAGTGAAGGATTAAAAGAAGTTGATAACTCATATCTAAAGCCAAATTCCTGAAAACCAAATTATAAGGCTAAATTAAATACGAAATAAACAGTAAAGAAGATTCATATACTTTAAAATAAACTCAGAGAATTAGAGATAATATTAACCAAAACCCATAAGTCAAGATTACAAAATGAATGAGAAACCTAAAAATTATTTTAATTCACTTGAAATAGGGATAGAAAGGGAGGGCAACTATCAAAACAATATAAAACCAAATATGTAGTAAGCAATAAGGCTTATGAGAAGAAGAGTTAAAGCTCGAAGGAAGAAATCCATGGTGGTTGAGATACATAAAGAGTTAGTCGGGAATAAATTGAAAGAAAAAAAGACAAAGGGTCAAATTGGGGTAGTTGGGAGTTAGGTCATCACTTGAAGAATAAGTGTTTACTTTTTATATTTTTTCATCAAAATTCTTTACATTTTGACCGGGCATAGAGTACTGGGCCTGTGTCCGGGTCCAAATTTTCAGAACCCGGTACTAGACGTGGTTATAACTAGGTCCTAAATTTTAGAACCAGTACCGGAACCGGTCTAATCGTGTCCTGGTCTATACCCTTCGGGTCCAAACCAGTTCTGAGTCCAGAACCGGGTACCCGATTTTTTTGCTCACCCCTAGTTGAAATTGAGAAGACTTCGATGATAGTTGTTGGCGGTGCTATGAGAAGGGAGTGCGGGTTGTGTATTAAATCAGTGAATTTGCGAAGTGCATTGTCGTGTTGATGTTGTGTTATTGCTTGTAAATCATCACGTGTGTAACATGTTGCCCAATTGAATTGTTTCTATTAACACTTAGTTACCTCGTTTAGCATTGGAGTGAAGCGGGAGAATAGGGGTGGGTCAACTGAATAGTTCAGCAAATTGATTTAGTGGTGAATCAGATTCGTGAGCTGAGCAGCGGCTTGCTCATGCCCCGACTTACTCTAACTAAACATTATTGGGTTGTTTGGTCACGTTTCAAATCATGATATATTGCCAACCTGAACTAGTACTGATACCAGGTTCGCTGAATGGTTCAATTGAACCATTGAGCTGAATTGTTCAGTTAACTGAATCACCGACCGAAACATTAAAACGTTGCTTTTGAATTAAATGATTGATATGTAAAGATTACGAGTTCATTTAAAATGCTTCATTCGAGTAACTTGAAATGGATTTGGCAAACTAAAAGCATGTGTCTGATTTGCTAAACCAAATCGCTAAAGTTCTTGCAAGTAAAGCTAATTAAGAATAAAATTGGTATAATATGCTTAAAGTTGTGTGTTGTTAGGTGTGCAAGTGAATTTCTTTAATATGGCAAGCATGCTCAGTTATATGGTTAGTAATGTCTGTTAGACCATTTGCTTGATAAGAATGCTTTTAAACGAAACTTATTATGAGTTAGTCGTAGGCTTCTAAGCTTTTAAGACCCGTTTTAATAACATTTCCTTTGAAAAGGGAATGCGTACCTGGTTATCAACTTATTTAGAAGCATGTTTTGATAAGATGACTGGTTATATGCTTTTTGAAAGTCAAATGACCTTATTCAGGCATTTTAGCTTTCTTAAGAATGAAAATGTCGTTGCTGTGAAACAATGAGAATTTTAATGCAAAATGTGTTTAAAGTAAGATGCATTTGAAATGTTTTGGGTTAGGAGAATGGTGCTAAATGTTTGCACACAAGCTTAGGAAGTAGAAGCAGTATGTGGGAACCCTAATTCATAGAGATAGACCCAGAAGTGGCAACCCTAGAAGACTCTGACAAGGACAATGGTCCACTAATTATAAGAATCCTTGGAGATAATATGAAGCGCGAGTGTAGATCTCCCCTAGGGCCAGTGTAGATCTCCCCTGAATAGCACAAATATGAGAATCCAATGCACTATGAAATGATGTCGTACTTTTTATGTGATGTAAACTCCTCGGTCGAGGACTAGGGTAGTGCTAAGATTTGGAAAAGTGCATATACTCTTGAATAGAGTTTTTATTGAATTCCAAATTATTCGCCAGTGATTGTTTTATAAAGACTTTCGTTGATTTAAGCAATGGTCCTTGTCTCTTACGCGTTAATCCCAGTTTCTTACTAAAAGCGTCCCACTTGGTGACTTTAATTAAACGTTCTATTGTTCTCCATACCTGAATTTCTGCATGAGTTAGCTTGCTTTTGAGTCTAGTATGCCTACTAAGTGATGTTAAGCAAATGATTGTCACTAATAGGTTACAAAAGACATAGCTTAGGTCAGTTGAGTACTCTTGTGCGTGAAATAGAAGGCATCTTTATAAGGGGCTAGATACCTTACCATTGTGACGCGTTTTAAAACCATAAAGGCCTTGGCCTAAAGTGGACAATGTCACAAGCACAGGAGGTGGGCTGTTACAACAACTGGGGGAACCACTCCCACATCGGCAGATGAGGAGAACGAAGGCCTCTTTATAAGGGGTTGGATACTTCATCCCTGTGACGCATTTTAAAACCGTGAGGGCCCTAACCCAAAGCCAACAGCGACTTGGGGAACCAATCCCTTATCGGCAGGTAAGGAGAACGAAGACCACTTTATAGGGGATTAGATACCTCACCCTTGTGATGCATTTTAAAACCGCAAGGGCCTTATCCCAAAGCTGACAACATTACAAGCGAGGGAGCTGGGCTATTACAGATGGTATCAGAGCCAGGCCCGGTTCGATGTGCCTGTGAGGACGTCGGGCCCTAGAGGGGGTGCGACTGGAGGAACCAGTCCCACATCGGCATGTGAGGAGAACGAAGGCCTCTTTATAAAGGGTTGGATAGCTCACCCTTATGACTTGTTTTAAAACCTTGAGGACCTTGGCTCAAAGCGGATAATATCACATGCGGGGGAGTTGGGCTATCGTTCAGAGCTATGCCCCAGAGGATGTGCCCGCAAGGATACCGAGCCCTTGAGGGGGGTGCGACTGGGGGAACTAGTCCCACATCGGCAACTGAAGAGAACAAAGGCCTCTTTATAAGGGGCTACATACCTCACCCTTATAATGTGTTTTAAATCCGTGAGGGCCTTGGCCCAAAGCGGACAATATCACAAGTGGGGAAGCTAGGCTATTATAGTGGTATCAAAGCCAGGCCCGGGTCAATGTGCCCGCGAGGACGCCGGCCCTCGAAGGGGTGCGACTGGGAAACCAGTCCCACATCGGCAGGTGAGGAGAACAAATGCCTCTTTATAAGGAGCCTGGATACCTCACCCTTGTGACACATTTTGAATGCGTGAGGGCATGAGCCCAAAGCGGACAATATCGCAAGCAGGGGAGTTGGGTTGTTATAGTGGTATCAGAGTCAAGCCCAGGTCGATGTGCCCGTGAGGACGCCGGGCCCTCAAGGGGGGTGCGACTGGGGGAACCAGTCCCACATTGGTAGGTGGGGAGAACGAAGGCCTCTTTATAAGAGGTTAGATACCTCATCCTTGTGACGCATTTTAAAACCGTGAGGGCCTTGGCCCAGAGTAGACAATATCACAAGCGGGGGAGCTAGGTTGTTACATAATCATACTTGGCAAGAAAGCCTTGATCTCTAAGTGGGTTTATAAAATGAAGTACAAGCCTGATGGAACTGTGGACAGGCATAAAGAAAGGCTAGTCATTAGAAGATTTGAGTAAATCAAAGATAAAGACTACAATCATACTTTTTCCCCTATAGCCAAGCTCACCACTGTCAAACTTTTCATTGCCTTAGCCACCGTTAGGAGTTGGCCACTATATCAGTTGGATATAAACAATACTTTCTTGCATGGGTTTATTGATAAAGAAGTCTATATGTTGTCTCCAGACGGATACACTAAAGGTATATCAGGCCAAGTTTGCAAACTGCATTGATCTCTTTATGGCTTGAAGCAAGCCTCAAGACAATGGAGCATAGAGCTGATCAAATTTCTTGTCAACAAGGGTTTTAAACAATCCAAAAGTAATTACTCTCTGTTCACCAAGATGGTGAATGGTTTATTAGGGGTGATCAAAACCGGTTAACCGAAAATCGGTTAACCGGAAAGTCGGTTCGCAAAAATTGTGAACCGAAAACCGAACCGAATTTTTCGATTCGGCAAAAATGTGAACCATAACCAAACCGAAAAACTCGGTTCACCGGATTTTCGGTTCGGTTAACCGGATTTTTGGTTCCGTTATCGGTTAAGTGGTAATTTAAATTTTCAATTTTCAATTTTCACTCCTTTTTTAATTAATTTAATTATTTAAGACACCAACTATTAATTTACACATTATTGTATGTTTAGTCTTATCTTTAATAATTATAAAATCTACGCTTGACCAATATAAAATTTAGTTTTTTTTAAAAATAAAAGTGTAAGTTTTGGTTTCAGTTAACCGTGCGGTTAACCGAATCTCAAACGGCCGAATCGAAACCGAAACCGAAACCTCAACTGCAAAATTTTTTCGGTTCAGTTAACTAAACCGAATTTTAAAAAAAAAAATCAAACCAGTTAACCGGTTTTCCGGTTCGGTTTTTTGATTTTTCGGTTTGGTTTTTTGGTTTTTATTTTTTTTTCTCACCCCTATGGTTTATGCACCTCTGTACTCGTGTATGTGGATGATCTTTTAATTACAAAAAATGATCAGTCAAGCATTGTTTCCATCAAGGCAGACTTACATTATACATTCACTATCAAGGATTTAGACTTCGCTCGTTATTTTCTTGTCATAGAAATTGCCAGATCTCCACAGGGCACATTTCATAACCAAAGGAAGTATATGCTAGATATTTTACAGGAGGCAGGCCTTGTAGCAGCTAAACCAGCTTCTTTTCCACTACCTAAAGGACTTCATTTGTCCTCAGATTCAGGGGAATTACTATCTAACCCTTCTTCATACAGAAGATTAGTAGGCAGGTTGTTATATCTTACCGTTACAAGGTCTGATATTTCATATTCGGTACAACCCTTGAATCAATTTCTTCAACAACCTAGAAAACCCCACCATTAGGCAGCTTTACATGTCCTCAGGTATTTGAAAGGGACAGTTGATAAGGGTCTCTTTTATTCCAAAAAGAACAGTCTCCAATTGCAGGCATATAGTGATGAAGATTGGGGTACTTGCACAGATTCAGCTAAATCGTTGACAGGTTTGTGTGTTCATGGGATCATATTTGATCTCTTGGAAGACCCCAAAAAAAAAAAAAAAGCAAAAACAGTTGCTAAATCCTCTACTGAGGTTGAGTACAGAAGCATGTCAGCAACCACTTCGGAGCTTAAGGGGATTTATCTTTTAATGCAAGATTCCTTCATTCAGCCAACTCTGCCCATCATCATGTTCTGTGATAATAAGGCTACTCAACACATTGTAGAACCCAATTTTTCATAAGAGAACTAAGCATCTTTGAATTGATTGTCATTATACTCGTGACAAGGTCCTTGAAGGGTTCTTGCAAACATTTCATGTGTCATCCAGAGAATAACTTGTTGACATAATGACAAAACCCTTAAGCGAAGCACAACACTCTTACTTGTGTTCAAGGTAGGCTTGTTGGCTCCTTCACCAATCTCACCTTGAGGGGGGATGTTGAGTTGTGCTTTTAGAAATAGCAGTTTGTAATTTCAGGTAGTTAGGAGGTTTTTATGGCTATGCCAGCTCAGCTTGCATATTTATCTCTCATTCCTCTCCCATCTCCCTATATGTATAATACACACTCATGTACAGCTTGGTCAATCGTATGAGAAATGATTCTCTCACTATTATTTTTCCTTTCTCTAGCTCCAAGACCTCTGGCTTACAAATATCAACCTATACTAGCTGGTATTATGTGATGCTTGTAAACCTTGCTCTGATTGCTGCAATGATTGCTCCATTAGTCCCACAACAAAGCATCAACTGCAAAACTGAGTAGACTCCGCCGTAATCAGGCGGTTATGTTGTCTTGAGCACGACATCGATGAGACTTTTACACGCTATATATTTATATAATGGTTCTAGCCCTAGGTACAGACAAGATTTCTCTGACGTACAACACCAAACAGAAGAAACACATTCTTCATGTTAAGTTGTATACCTCTAGTTTCAGAAGGTTCCGGAATATTAACTTTCATAAATGCTTAAAAAAGGTTCGGGATTTACCCCTTCCGCCCCATCCAAGAATGTGCAACGATCTACAGCTTTTGATTGATGCGCAACACAAATCTGTACAAAACCAATTACCCAGTACTAATTGCTGAACTGCATCTACACTTTTTAATGTACTTAAGCAGAAATTCCATCATCAGGCCAAAGCCAAAAACTCGTTTGTAACACCTTTGTGCAAATTCTACCACTCCTATTCACCAGCACATAACCGTTTAGCTCCCTTCTTCATCTTCAGTGTCATGCAGAACAGCTCCTCGAACTTTAGCTCTGCAGGTGAGTGATGCAAGTTAAGATGTCAATAGAATATTGATGTCACAAAGAAAGACCGAGCAAAATGGTACTTGATGGAGTGCAAATGCAACATACCGGCGATATGCAGGTACAGCACGGGAAGTGACTTTAGTAGATTGGCCATCAGCAGCAGGCTGCTTCTCTGGGGTGAAGAAAAGGGATCAAGCAATCATTTTCATAGACCCAAATGAAAATGGCTGGCTCAATTGCAAATCGCAAACCTTTAGGAAAAGTAGTTGTCATAAATGCTTCACAAGATCAAAATTCTATCTACCGATATGAGCAATCATATCCATAGAGTTGAAAGAATAGGAGCATCCATCATGCTGGGTGCTCTTATCAACCACAGAACACGTCACTTAAGAAGGATCTTACTCTAGAGTGAAACTTTCACACAACATTAGTTGTCGTACCAAAAAATCTTAGTTCTGCTTAACTAAACACTAGTTTCAGGCAGAACAACATATTTCCTAATGGTTCATGTAAAAGAATATGATCAAAGTAGGTGACGCAGAAGGATAAAGGAATAAAAAGTTACGATGTTAGGATACTAAAAAATTAATGCAAAAAATTCAGTGTTAGTATTAAAAAGTGTACAATTCACATTTAGGCCCTTCCCTTTTCCTCCTGATTTCCTCTGTTCTTTTTCATAGTGAGGTGATTGTTCGTTAAGAACCAGAAGTTTTGAAGATCATATAGGTTGAGGACCACAGAATAAAACCATCCGAGTTCCTCAAATACATGGATGGGGCATAGAGAATTAACTCACAATCTACTCCGAGTACACATCATGTTCATAGAGTCATTTGGTTCACAAATGACAGGGAATCCTATCTAGAGGCTTTTTCTTTCTTTTTTTTGGGGCCCGGGGGGGGGGTGGTCTCTAGTGGGCAGTACAGAATTAAAATGGGTAACGAGGCAATCACACATCCAAGAGAGGGGATCAAAATGAAAGCAGCACCAAAAAAGCAGCCTAAAGCAATTTTGCTTATGGCTAGAATTTGGACCCTACAAGCAAAAATCCTGATGTTCCCATCTAACAACTCTGCACAATGATAAATACATTTGAACTGAAAAGGAATTTTTTGCAGATTCATCCAAAGGTAAAAGAGGAATCAACTTTGCAATGGCCATCATAAAAAATTACATACCAGAAGAATTTACCGCAGCTGTGACAGATGAAGTGTCACTGTCAAAAGGAGAGGCTATGTTCCCCATATCTGATGTTTTCTGTGATCTCTGGCTTTCTGAATGCATAGCCGCATCTAGCTTCCTTTTGATGGCTTGGCTCTTCTCCTGAAAAAATGGAAAGTCAAGTTCATTCAAGAAGGCCAATAAAGAACTAATGCATGAATGATACTGCAAACTATGACACAGACTCAAATTGATCCAGTTGATCATCCTTGTTATAATGAAGTTGAAGTATTCCTTCCAACGGACTAAAATATCAATAAAGCTGCTGAAACTGGATGACTAAGAAGCACGGACACCGATACGTGACACGGATACGACATGACACTGACACGCGGACACGTGATTTTTCTGAAAAGTAGGACACAACACGCAAAGTGGACACGTATTGGTTGGAGAATATTTATTTTATTACCTATGTGTTTATAATTTGTCTTATGTCTTTATCCTTGAGAAGATCATGTTTGGATGAGAACAATAGCAAATTGTTCAGAAATATGTGCATTCTACAACTCTCAATAACATAACCTAATTTCTTCATGTTGTCTATAAGTTCTACATGCATTTGAGAGTGTCCAAAGAGTGTCCGAGAGTGTCGGTATCCGACACGTGTCGGACACAGATACGTGAAGCCGTGGAGAGTGTCCGTGCTTCTTAGCTGGATGAAACCAACATCATACACCAGAGAAAACCAAAGTCCCACCAAAGGGATTGAAAACAATAAGCAGAAGATAACCCATACAAATAAGGACAATAAAGAAATACAATTTCACCGTCCCTGCAACCAAAGAACATCATGTTCTCATGTAGCTTTAGTTCCATGGTTGCATAGCTGCATAACAATAAATACTTGAATAGACCCCTACTTGTATGCCCAAAGAGAGCCAATCCTCTTTTCTCTCTTTTCCAAAATTCAAAAGAGGGGGGCTGACAGCTGAGTACAGGGAAAGGCAAGGATATACAGTTATACAGCACTCCCTTGGCCTATTTTCCCATACAAGAACATTTGCTTGGTCTGAATCTATAACATTTTCACATCAGAAATAGTATACTAATTGTTTGAATACTCTAATAAGACCCTTCACTCTTCACAACTGCTCTAATTAATCAAACAATAGCACTTCTATTCGGAGAAAAATGATGAGCTGCCAACTATAGGATGAACCTACTACTACGTCAAAATTATTCTCAAAAATTCCATGGTTAGAGCTTAGCTAGGAAGTATGACCATTACAATCTTTAAATAGCTAAGGGAGCAGTTCACAAGGATTTGTCATCTTGCCATATCTCTGTTTCAACCTCCTTGATGCATCTTCTCATCAGGACAATAGAGAATAGAAGATCTGCCACAACATCAGGATCAATTTATGACAGCTTATATAGAATTTAGTATTCAAGTGACCACTGCTCAAACTCATTGTGACTTCGAGCAAGGCAGAGGGCACTGTATCCAAAGTTTAGACAAGGACTTACAGGGTCATACTAGATGAATATAGAGGGTAGCAATCTACATTATAGTCACCTCTGTGTCATTAATTCAAATCACAATTGTCACACCAAATAGATGTAAACCATATGAAAAGGAAAAGAACGTATTATAACCCATGGCTTGTCATCCAGCCAACGTTTAAGCATACCTTTTCTGCAGAGATCACTCGGCTCAACTGACAGCAACGCTCTTGCTCTGAATAAGTATTTGAACCAACTGTTCATAAAATTTTTTAACAACAATATGTCTGGCAGGCAATCAAACAATTATACATAAGGGATAATGAAAGGACAACCTACCATTTCTACATATATGCTATGCTTTAGAAGCCAAAGATTAAACTCAAGCGCGCACTTCCTCTGTCCCCTATAAGTAACCACTTCCTTTCATTTTGGAAATACATCTCAGCTTTAAAAACTGCTCACTGAAGCGACAAGTCCAATAAAGTTGATAATTAATGGATTAGAGGAAGATGAAATAGCACATAATATTTCATTGTTTCCTCTCCCTTTCTCCTTTCTTGCAAGTTTGCAACAACAGTCCCAGGGTTGCACAAGCAAGGTCTGTGCTTGGGGAACTTTAAATGTATGTAATCTACACTTGACAAGCATATGGGCGATTTTCCAGAGACTGAAAAAACATTTTCAAAAGGCTGAGATAATTTAAGGAGGGACACGGCCAAAGCATGTACACAATCCTGTTGAATACCAAGCTGAAGTAAACAAGATAGACAAAAGAAAATGTAACTGGAATACTCCTTAGATAGCCAAACACATGCATCCAACATCACCACATCTACTCAAGGGACATCATCCACAGAGGCTCCACTACACCAAGTTGTGTCAGATAGCCTTATCCATGCTCCTCTTAGGTCTATGCCTTTCAACATTCTCAGTTCTCACTCAAATGCAAAAATATCTTCAATTAATATGCCCAAACCAACTACTCTTACTCTCGCACATTTTATTCTAAATACACCAAACAAATAAATCGATTTCTAATTTACATGTCTTTGTTACTTGTGTTGGATAGCAAAAACAAATATACATATGAAGAACAGAAAATGTAAAAGAGAGGACAAGGAGTCCTTTTGTGAGAGAAGAAGCCAAAACTGAGAACAAAATACCCTTCCAAACATGATTTCTCTGCAATTCAGATAACAATGCACCATGGAAGTCTTCATGCGCAAACATACAAAGAAAGGCTAAAAAAAGACTCCAAAAATAATGTCTCAAATTCCGTGAGCTTCGTTTTCAAGACCATATTATCCGATAAATCCAAGCCAAATCCATCCCAAAACATTTTGCCTAGGAAGGGGTTTTTTTTTTTTAATTAAAAAAATAGTAGTTTTGGGAGGGGGTTATAGCAGCCTTAGCCTTATTCTAAGTTGCAGAGAGATTGATTCTGTTAGGCATACATAAAAAATCATTGTGCCTACTACATTAACTAGACCATGCAAACGATAATCTAGAGAAGCATCTTGCTTTAATCCACTACAACCCAAACTAAAAAAAATTACCTAAAAGTGACTTTTTCAGCCACCCAAAGGACTTATTCCATTCCATTGAAGTACACCAGGAAAAAGCAAAGGCAAAAATTGCACACTTCCAAGGACCAGCGCCTCCTTCCCTCATGTGAAAACCCTTGGTTGGACCACCTCTAGACTTTGCCCTTAATTTTGCTAAACAAAGCCAAGATTTCTTAGTGACCAAATAATCTCAACGTGACTTTTAACAACTATTTGAGGATAAAAGGAGACTAAACAGGGTGCTGCAAGGATAAACCATATGAGCTAAAATTAAAAACAACATGACTACTTCGACTGGATGCACGTTCCTTCTTACAATAAAAATCACATGTTGGCCTTTATGATTGCCCAAACATATGCGTACAAATAAGTACAATCTTTCTTCTTCCCCTTGCATCCATCAACTTCTCATTCTTCCCCTTCTTCTTCCCACCAGAAAAAGCATGTGTTTTTACATACTCACTAAGATCCCACACACAATTGCAATGCCATTGGTAAAAGTAGACTCACTTTGCCAGAGCTATAATAAGAAGATATGTCGAATCTTGAAGGCAAGACAAAGATTTTCCAAGCAAAATAATTCAATCAACTAGAAAGAAAGAAGTCATCTAAAGGGAGGTGTAGAAAATACCTCTTATGAATGAATCATGGAGTACAGTATATGCCTTAAAAAGCTCCAATGACAGACTTGCCATAGCCTCACTTGCAGCAGGATTTGAAAGTTTAGAAAGTGAAATAGATATCAAAGGCAACCCTTTCGATTTCCGAGCAACTAATTTTGCAAATTTAGCACCTGGATTATGGTCCAAATAGATTGAGCGTTAGACAATTGAAGGAATAAAATGAAAACTCTGCAGAAGATGCTCAGAGGATAATGCCTAAAATGTACAGAGAAAGATGAAAAATACAGCAATGCTATTCCAAAGGCAGATACACATGTCAAAAACAGCACATGATGAAAAAAAAGGGTAATATATGCTTCTAGGAATGGAAACAGATTGCAAGGTAAAGATGAGGACAAGATCTTGTCAAATACTCCGTATTATTCTTGAGAAGAAGATGATATTGCAGTTATTGGATTTAAGGAGTTCCAGACAGTTAAATATTCCCCCCCCCCCCCCCCCAAAAACCCACCACCACCACAGAAAAAAAAAAAAAAAGGTTTCATTTGGAGAATTTTTCTCATTATCTCCAGCATCAACATACTTGCTCGATGACTAGCGGTGCACGACCATATTGCAATGGAAAACTGTTAAATACTGCCTAGGAGAAGTATCATTGCTTACTTGTGTCTCACCAGGGTCAGGTGCTTCTGACTTAGATCCACATTTAGAAAACAAAACTTTTGTTAACATCTAAGCTAAAGATAGCAGGCCATTATGTACAAACTTCCAAAATTGTCTAAAAATTGGAGTGAAAATACATGACGAACGTGAAATACATGAGGAATCCAGCCATATCCTGCCTTAAAACTTAGAGTTCACAGTTACCAGTATACAACTTCTCAAAACCCTCTAAACATGCATTTTAAAAGCGATAAATTAATTTCAAACAAAAACTTGGGCCTGACATAGGAGGATCTGATGTCACACATCACAAGTCAAAAAGTCTTTACATGCCAAAGCTCAATTAAGATCATAAGATGACAAGAGGTCAAAACTAAAAAATGAGGAGCTTACATGCATAACATAAAAATCCATCTTCATGGTCTTTAGATTAAATTTAGGGTAGTAGCTAAAAGTATACCAGAAATATTTAAGTAAGCTCAGTCATTTATCAGCAATAAAGTGATAAAGCAGTTGAGATACAAGACCACCCATATAGCATAGTAAGCAATGCTTCTCGTTAGCCTTACAACCTGGGATCCAACAAGCTTGAGCACTGCGGTACAAAATCCACCACTGTGATAAATATAAGGAATGAATTCCATGGACATTTACGAGAATGAGAACTACTACCAAAGCAAACAAAATGCGAATAAAGAAAAGAACATTGGCTTTTCATTCCCTTCTTCCTTTATCTAAAATGACTCAATTGGTCAAATAGAGAAACGAACATTAGAATTTCTTCTCCCCTTTCTCCCTTACCAAAAGACGGCACAATTGAGATGTTTTAGTGTGTCCACACAATGTTCAAGAAAAGGATTGAAGGAGCTGTCCCAAAATAACATCCCCAAAGACAATAATCAGGGAGACGAAGCCAAAGTACCATTGGAATTAGACCGCCACTCCAAGACAAGCTTAACATCTTTAGATCTGAGAGAAGATATCACATAATTCATAAAGTCCAACCATGAACCCCCAATGCCTGTGCTGTCTCTCTGCACATATAACAAGCAAAATTAACATGGAAGACATTACTGACCAAAAATAAATAAAATTTTGTTTTTGAAAGTAATAGAAGACATTATGAGACCCATGCACAACAGGATGAAGACATCAGATAATTCTAGTCCATGAGAAATCAGACCTCATGTCTAACACTATTCAGAGGTTCAAGAACAAATAGTTGATAATTCCCCTTCTATGTTCCATTATCCTGACCACAGAGTAATTATGTCAATTTTCTCTCAAACTTAAAGTGTCCAAGCCTGAGCTAATATCCAAGTGCCTAAGGGCTCCCCCCACAATATTGGCGTGGACCGGAGATTAGTAGCACAATACATAAAACACACATCCTGCAAATATGTACCGGAGATATTATGAGTGAGTATTGGTTAGAGTTGCCCAACTTATGCATGAATTAAATTAGTCAACATATGAGGGTCATGTAATGTCTTTCCAGGCGAAAAGCAATATTTATGATCAGTCCCATGTTCAAGGCTTTCACCTTGAGGTGAAAATGGGATTTTTCCATGTGAACTGGGGTCTGTGATTATTCTCATATCATGATGGGAATGGAAATATGGGGAAGAATAAATCTGAAACACATCCAATTGATCTTCTTTTTCTCTTTCCTATTTGCCCCCATTCCCAATGCAAGGCTCTGCAACATTGGCAGCCCCCAATTCTCAAATGTCAATAACTATTCCACTCTGACAACTATAGATAGATAGATAGATAGAGAGAGATAGAGCATAATACCATGTCCTCAAGTTGATGAAGAGAACGAGTAGCCTCCCAAGTGTAAGACCCAAAATCAGTGGCATGAAATCGGAGTTGGGAAGGATCGGCAGCAAAGACCCGGAACAGAAATGGGTTCAACGGCAAGCATTCCGGGTTTGACGGTGTAGTCTCCCATTCTGCCTTTGCTTCGCCGAAAATGGCTTCGAAGTCTTCAAAATTAGTCGCCATTTTTAGTCCGAAAGCTGGTTTTCTATCTCAGCTGCAAATTTATGATTTTTCAATATTTACTACACCAGGCTCCAGCGGTGGGTGGGGTTTAGCATGGAGAGAGTGCGCAAGAGTCACCAACCCCCTCTCACTCTTTGATCACGCGGGAGTTTCGAGCCAATGGCCCTGTCAGCAACAACATTTTTGATAACTTTTAATATTTTGATCAAATTAATGCATTAATTAATTAATTTTTAGTGTTTAATAAACTAATATTTTGACTCATATTTTAAGTAACATTTAATATTTAAAGTAGCGTTTTTAAAAAATTAATAGTATTAATGTTTGACATTTAAAAGTAGAATTTCATATTTTTCAACCAAAAAATATCTTTAAAAATTTCATCTTTGGAAATTATCTATGGCCCTATTTGATAAACTCCTGTTAGCTGTTTGTGTTAGTTATTAGTTGTTAACTGTTTGAATTATCTGTTTAAATTAACTGTTTGAATTAGCCATTTTTAGAAAAAGTGTTTGGTAAAAATTAGTTATGTCTAAAAAATATATTGGTAAAATTTCATTTATGTCCATATTTATGAATTAATTTTTAATGAGATGTGTGTAATTTTTTCAAACTTATGGGCAATTATGCCATTTCCACAAAAAAAACTCTTCTCAAAAGGCAAATGGGAATAGCTTTTTCAAAAAGAACTTTTTGGAACTACATAACTATTACAAATAGCTCTTTACCAAACACTTGGTGACCTTTAGGAGTGGTCCCATGAAGACTCAAATTGATTACTTCCTTATTAGGGCAGATAGTAGAAGATTATGTAAGTATTGTAAGGTGATACCAAATGAGTATTTAGCAACTTAAGATAGATTGCTAGTGTTAGATGTAGAGCTCAAATGTTCAAAATGGAAGAGGAGGAGTGCTGGAGAGCCTAGAGTTAAGTGGTGGAATCTTACGCTATGAAGTTAGCAGAGAGGATTTCTAAAGAAGGAGTTTGGAAGAAGGCAGAGGATGCAGATACAATGTAGGAGGCAATGGCAAAATGTATTTGAAGGTCGGCTAAGGAAATCCGTGGCACATCTAGAAGAGGTGGCAACAAAATGAAGGGAGACTGGTGATGGAACGAGGAGGTAAAAGAGAAAATCAAGGAGGAAAAAGAAGCATACGCTGCTTTCATAAACAGCGGAACGGATGAAGAAAAAGAGATTAGTAAAGATAGGTATAAGGCAGCAAAAAAGGTAGCTAAAAAAGCTGTTGCTGTAGCAAAGAGCATGACTTATGATAGGTTATATCAAAAACTGGAGACCAAGAAAGGTGATAAGGAAGTCTTTAAACTAGCGAGGGTTAGGGAAAGAAAAACAAGGAATTTGGGTATCGTGAGGTGCATCAAAGATGAAAATGGTAGGGTGCTATGTGAGGAGGCAGAAATCAAGTAGAGATGGCAGATGTACTTTTTTAAACTCCTAAATGGTGAAATGATGGAAGATTTTCAAAGTAGGAGTAGAGAGAGTAGTGAGAGTCTACTTGATCCTCGTTTTTGTGAACCTATCAGCAAGGACGAGATTAAAGAGTCCCTAAGGAAGATGACAAATGGGAAGGTAGAGGGATCATATCAGATTCCAATGGAAGTATGGAAGTATTTGGGTGAAGAGGGATTGAAGTGGGTAGTACAGCTTTTCAATGTTATTTTTAGGACTGCTAAGATGACAAGAAAATGGAGGTTTAGTACAGTCATCCTATTGTACAAGAATAAAGGTGATGTTCAGGATTATAATAATTATAGGGGTATAACGTTACTGAGTCACACCATGAAGTTGTGGGAGAGGTTGATTGAGAAAAGGTTGCGGAAGGACATCTCGATAACAGAGAACCAATTTGGTTTTATGCCTAGCAAGTCGACCACAGAGGCAATTTACCTCCTTAGAAGGCTTATGAGATTGTATAGAGATAGAAAGGTAGACCTTCCTATAGTGTTCATTGACCTGGAAAAAGCATATGATAGAATCCCGCATGAGGTGTTATGGAGATGCTTGAAAAAGAAATGAGTGTCTCCGGTGTATATTCGACTTATTAAGGACATGTATAAGGGAGGTAGGACGAGTGTTAGGACGCCAGGAGGGGTTACCAACGACTTCTACGTTGGTATGGGCCTGCATCAGGGTTCCATTTTAAGCCCTTTTCTTTTCACTCTAGTCATGGATGAACTTACAAAAGGGATTCAAGATAAGTTACCCTGGTGTATGTTATTCACAGATAACATTGTTCCTGTTGATGAGACTAGGAAGGGAGTTAATGGAAAACTAGAACGATGGAGACATACGCTGGAGTCTAGAGGCTTTAGAATCAATAGATCGAAGATTGAATACCTTCATTATTGTTTCAGCGGAAGAGAAGATGCAGGGGGAGAAGTCACCATTAAGGGGATGCAGATACCAAAAGTCGAGAAGTTTAAATATCGAGGCTCGATCATTCATCACGAAGGGGACATTGACGAAGATATTAGCCATCGCATAAAAGTGGGCTGGCAAAAATGGAAGTATGCTTCAGGTGTGCTGTGCGATAAGAGAATGCCTATAGGACTAAAAGGCAAAGTTTATCGTATCGTAGTTAGACCTACTGTATTATATGGATCGGAGTGTTGGCCTATAAAGAAAACTCGGGTTCAAAGGTTAATGGTAGCAGAGAAGAGAATGATTAGATGGATGTGTAGTTATACGAGAATGGATAGAATTAGTAATAGAGTGATCAGAGATTTACTTAAAGTGGTCCCCATTGAAGATAAGTTGAGAGAAATTAGACTCAGATAGTTTGGCCATGTGAAAAGAAGGAGTGCAGATGCTCCAGTAAGGAGATGTGAGAGAATTAACATCCCAAGAGGTAAAAGAGGGAAGGGACGACCAACGAAGAGTTTGGACGAGGTGATTAGAGAGGACTTGAAAGTTGTAGGGTTAACAGAGAACATGGCTCAGGATAGGAGACTATGGCAGGATGGGATTAAGATCTTAGATCGCATAGAGTTAGCCTCATAGTTGATCACTCGGTTGCAGTAGAGTGGGTTTGGTTGTAGTTTTTTCGTTTGTCGTGTTTGCATGCAGGTAGTTCATGCGTCTGGGAAGAGACATTGTTTACCTACCTCTGTTTGTTAAGGTACAGTATCTTCCTCTGCCTTGTTGCACTTATGATTACATAATTATTACCACCTGATTTTTTCGTATTTCGGAATTCATTTCTTGTGACTTATCCTTAGTTTTTCTCCATAAATATTTTCACAAAATCCTTTTTCTATAAAATGTTTTCATAAAATCTGATTTTTATAGGTCTCTTAGAATCAGCCTCTCTACAGGCAAGATTGCCGATAGAGGTAATATTGCCTACATCTGGATCTCCCTAGATCTCGCGAAAGTAGGACCTACACTAGGAGTTGTTGCTGCTGTTGTTGTCTTTACCAAACACTTTTTAACTATTTGACTTGGTCAAAACAGCTAAAATCCTCCCAAACAGCTATTTTTTCCGAAATAGTTGTTGTTACCAAACACCCCCCATATCATTTTATGTCAATTTAGATTAATCAACTAGTCTAACAGTTAAATTTACCGAACATATTAGTTTCAACCACTCATCTAAACAGCTATCCGCTAACAGCTAAATTAGAAATACTATTTGCTATCTAAACAGCTATCTGCTATCTGAACTGCTATCCGCTATCTAAATAGCTAATTTGCTGAATAGGGCAAATATATATTATATGCACTCAATAGTATGAACTCTCAAGTCTACATAGATAATAATAATTAAAGCTGGTATGACTATTTTTTAAACAATGAAAAATAAATAAAAGCCCAACGACCCGACTATACCATGTTTTAAGAAAATTTACATAAAAGTGTGGACAGGGCGCTGACAACATATTTGATGTGGCTGATGTTGCCTGCTGGAAATGCCCTAGCAGCCCTCACAGCAAAGTCATGTGAAAGGGACTTAAATTAAAGGGAAATTGGGTGGTGTGAGCAGTATTCTTTAACATTTCATAGCAGGAAAACAAAACATAATATTCTCTCTCTACTAAGTGAGCTTGCAATAGTGGAAGCGGGGAGAAGGTGGATGCAAATGGAGGGAGTTGCGATGAAGAGGGGAACAATCTAGTAGCTATAGTTTTTGTAAGAGGTGAAACTCAACTCCGTTTCCAAGGGTGAATGTTGTGAACATAGTGGAATGAAGGAAATGGTGGTCTGTGCAAAATCTAAGAGGTTTGGTGAAGTGCATAGTCATCTTAAAGTTATTGAGCCTTATATACGGTGAGTAACATCTATGGTTTGTTTGTTATGATGTGGTAAATTTGAGAGTAGTTTAGAGAAGGGGCGATGTTATTGATGCTTGTCTTGTAATTGAGTTTGCTTGTTGAACTTTTTTACTTATGTTGTTTGTTGATATAAAAAGTAGCCACAAGCGCACAATGTCAACTTGTAGAATGATCCAGTGAATACAGATCGTTCCTATGAAGATGAAGGTATTAAATTAACCACTTTAGCTAGACTATAAGTGTCTAAATTAATGACTAAACTTATAATTGACTTAACAAGATTAGACACTAAGTAAATAAATAAATAAAACAATAGTAATACTAATATTAGGACTAAACAACCTATCTTTTGCCACTTGGAGACAAACACCAAACCACTCCACCTAACTTTTACTCCTTTAGGTTTGGAAAAGTTAAATAATAATAATAATACTAGTAATAATATTGACAAAATCTAAACCTGACAGCTACTAGCCTACTAATGTGAAATGGGATAGGAGTCAAAGACTCCTGAGCATGAGTCCGAGAAAAAAAACAAAAGCTGCCAATAGGGGTTTGAAAAAGAAATAAGAAGGGGGTACTGTAAACGGAACAACTTAGTAAAAATTAAATAAAAAGCCAACCTAGATGCATAGCAATAGTAGCGTAGAAAAACGAAAGACAGAGCAGAAAAAGAAATGAAAAACAAAGTATGGAAATGCAAGGAAACAGGGCATCGAACGAATGAAATCTGTAGGTTTGTTCAATCCAATTTTCAAATCTCGACAAGAGCACACAATAGGGAGAAAGGAATTGCTATTCACTGTCCAAATTTTTCAACAATGGTTTCCAAACCCTTGAACCAACAATAGACTGGAACCTCAAAACTACTAAGATTTGAAGTAGAGGAATGAAAAACTATAGATCAAGAGAATTAAGCTTTTAACTGTTAGCTATTGAATTTGATACCTTCTACCTCCCCTTCAACCACCTATTTACACATAAATTTCCAACCCTATCTAACTTCACATTCCCACAAAATCAGGATAATTAATCCAAATTATCCAGCTACTCAATCTTCCACTTGAACAGCATCAATGACCTAATTGACTGAGTTTTGAAGAGATAAGAGATGTGCTCCACAAAATCTGGGCTGTTATGGTTGTTGATTATGGATGATGATGATGTTGATGGAATCAGCAAAGCGGGTCGTGGGTTTGCTAAATATAGGCAGAAATCCTGGCATGATGATGATCTAATGGTGGCGATTAAAATGATGAAGATGATGATCTGCGTGATGGTGACGAGAGAGAAATTGCAATGAGTTCAGGGTCACGTGAGTTGTAGGTGGCTGGGACAATATATATTTTTTTCTTTTGTTTTTAGACGGAGAAAAGAATAGGTGGGCAATGACTTTATTGTTGGGCTATAATTTCAACTTCACTTCTTGGCCCAAATTTTCATTTTCCATCACTTTCTTCATTTTTTGATTTTTTCTTGGAAAATAAATAAAACTCAGATAAAAATTCTAAAGTAATTATTAGTTTGGGCCAAAATCATAGGTTTAGGAGTATAGAACTATATAATTTTTCAATTAAACATTGTTGTGGTTATGGAAAGTTGTATTTTGGAATTTAGTTTGCAAGTTCTAAAATTAGTCAGGAGGGAATGAGGGTTTTATAATTGATTAGACTAGTTTTATTTCTTAATGTGTTGGGTGTGCTTGGGGATGTGAATTTGCTGAGTTGATTAGTTTTTGTTTTGAAATAAAGAACATAATGTACAAATGACTTTATTAGTTGGGATTATATTAACCTGATTGTCATAGGGTAAAGGTCTTATTGATGTGGGGCATTAGTGAAAGAGTTGATTCATAATGAGAAGTGCTAGTGAAATACAATAATAGTAATCCTTGGTTAATTTTGACGTGCATGATGTTGTCATCCATATATATAGTTTAAGACATCCCGAGATGTTGAAGGTAGGTAGGTTGTTGTAAGGTTGAGATTGTCATCTATTCTGAATTGTGATTGTGTAGTATTTGGTGTTGTATTTCAAGTGTGTTGGGTCATGCAGTGTGTAAGTTAGGATCCTTGGTTGAGGTGTAGTCCAATTGATGTTGCGAACGGAGGACGGAGGTGCCGGAGGTGTAATTGAAAAGGAGGTTGTTGTTTATGTCTTCTTTGGGGAGTATATAGAAGAGAGAGTTAATGAAGTGATGTGACCACTGCCGCAAGCGCACGGATAGTAGTAGTATAGATAAAAGATATCGTTTCTTATGGACTAACGTAACCTATTGAATCTTATCTATCAGAATATGCTAAGTAAAATTCTAATTCAAATGGTTCGATTTAACAACTTCTAATTCACTAATTTTTAAATCAATTAAGGGAACATGCCTAGAAATTTATGTAGTTATGAAAAGTGATTGGATCAAAACGACAAACATATGCTTTTTCTGTAACAGGTTAGTCTCGAGGAATTGCAATCTATCCAAAACTTTGGCCTATTCTTTCAAAATCAACCAAATTTGCCTAAACTAAGAAAAAGTCGTTTTTTCGAACTAATTTTTCATAATCAAGTTAAACATCTTCGATTACTTTCTAGTCCTCCTAACATGCAAATCTCTCTTTTGAGACGACGTTATGTCAGGTTTTATCAAGCAGTCCAACAATCAAATGTCACCTTTCAATTTTTCACCCGATTGTTTCGAGTGTGCAAGCAAACTTTGGCCAAAAATCTACTCACAATATGATAATCGCTCGATAGAATAGAATCAAACCAATCATGAAAATAAGCACAGTTCTTTAGATTCAAACATGATCCAACAACACTTTCATAAACTACTAAATCCCTATAAAGATTAAACTACTCACACAAGATTAAGGATTAAACAACTAACCGACGTTTTACGAAATCTGAGTGAAGGCGCTTGACAGATAATAGCCTTAAACCAAGGGCTTCAAAACCGCCTCAAGATCAAACACTCACACTCAAGATTACTCACTAATACAAATACCAAACTAAACTCTAAACGAAAGAGAACAAAAATTTGAGAAGAAGAATAAACTATGCTACCCTATATTCCTATGCACTTCCTTCTTCTCTGCTGCTGCCTGAACGAAGCCTTTTTATAGGAAAATTGGGATGTTTTCAACCACACAGCTGAAGAAAAGCGAAGAGGCAATAGTTTCTCTATTCACCAGGGTCCATGGCAGACACCACGGTTTGACCGTGGTCTGGGCTGGAACTGGTTTTCTGCTCTTGTCTTGCTCCACGGGCATAGCATCACATGGGTGTCCGTGGGGAAGGTCAAAATACATCTAGTAAGGGTTAAATACTAGTTAAAAAGGCTTAAAATCCTGCAAATCACTTCAAACAACCCTACCCAAGCATAAATCGAGAATAGGAGTATAAATAATAACATTAAGCACATAATTCTCCTAAAAATAAAGCAAAATAGCACTAAAATGATGTATATATTAAGCACTTATCAAACTCCCCCATGCTTAAACTGTTGCTTGTCCTCAAGCAATGCTAAGAAAAATAAAACTATACACAATCTTCTCAAGATAGATGTAAGTAACTTTCAAATGGTAAAGCTGATCTAAAGGTATCCCAAAAAGATACAAAAATCATTAACAAACATATTAGAGAATGAAATTTTCGAAAACCTTTAGATAGACCACAATGTCAAACTTAAATCAATCTCCCCAAATCATCAAATACAATCATTTCAACGTATGAAGGTCGGTAGAACCTCACTATAGTCATGTGGCTCTCATCACTTATGTGCTTAATAATAATGAAGGTTCTCTCAATTCTCATTCCTTAGATTCAAATCTACCATAAGCTTGACAAGACTCTCAAATTCGTCATCACTAATATGCAAACATACAAGACAATCATGAGGACTTTAATAGGGTTGTAATAGGGCCATGGGTAAAAGTAAGAGGGGAACAAATGTTTTGGAAATGAGGCGCTAGAAGCTAGAGACTAAGAGTTAAACAATTCCAATGTATCATACTACATCCTTCTTAGATCATTACATTTTATCAAAATACATCCCCAATTGAAGAGAGAAAGAGTTGAAAATTACAAATAACTTACAATCCCAACAAGGCTAACACTTTCTTCCGTTTTTTGGCTTTTCTTCTTCTTTTTTTTCTTTTTTTGCCTTTTTTAAAATCCTTTCTTTTTTTTTTTTTTGCTTTTGTTTTTTTCCGTTTTCCGAAAGGGATAGCCAAAGGGAGATCCATAACGAACTTTAGATTCCAACTCTTCTCCAACCTTCGTGCAATGAAACAAGGGATTTATTAAATTCACACATCCCTTCACCGAACAGCCAAAATTCACTAAAAGATAACAATCCACCACCTTACTAGTACCCTATGATGCAAAAGAATGAAACACTCCTCTAATCTTGGCTTAAGGGTAAGACAAGTATTTGGCCATGCGCTATAATAGGAGGTTCAAATCAAAAAAATCGGATATAGGCTCAAAGGGGCTAGCAAGGGATACAATGCATAACAAAGGTAACTATTTGGCCGCGGGGTTTAACAAATCAAAGAAAAAAAATGTTTTAATTATATTGCCTAAATGCATATGTGAAATGTGATCTTGACTGAGAATCAAAGCAAGTTCTAAAGAAATATTATCAAGGAAGAGTCTACATGAAAGAAACATGAGACTAAATTGATAAATAGCCTCTAAAAGCTTAAAATCTCATAGGACGTCTACCAAGGTTAAAACTAGCTCACTAGTAAATATATGTCAAAATTCATGTAAAGACTCATGGGGTTAAATCAACTCGCGTCCAACATGTGGTCAAAACATGGAGATCATTTTGAAAACTCATTCACAAACATTTTATGCACAATTTGGGCGAATCAAAGGATTAAACGAAACAAAACAAGTCTACCAAATGTAGAAAGATCATCATCGGAGGATTTTTTTCCTTAATTCTTTTTTTTATTTTTTTATTTTTTTTATTTTGTATGCTCCTAATAACAATGAAAACTAAAATGCAAAGGAACTTAAAAAAAGGAAAAAAACTAAGATGCAGCCTCGAATGAAACGAAAACTAAATGCACTAGTAAACAAAACTAAAACCTAAATAAAAAACTTCAAAAACCACCATTAACTACATATACAAAGCACAATCAGACCAAAGCAAAATATAATGACAAACTCCCCCATACTTGAATCATACATTGCCCTCAATGTGGGCACAGAATAGAAAAAAGGAAGGGGGTAGCACAGAACAATCAAAAAGGAGGTGGTGGTGGAGAATGTGGTGGTTGGCCATGAGAAATATGTCAATCCCGCCAGATCTCTAGAGATGCCCTGCAGTTCTAGAAATACTGTGTTTGGGTAGCAAGCATCCCACGAAACTCATCGTGGCACTCTTGGACAAAGTCCTGAAGAACGGCATTCTCAGAAGCAATAAATGCTCAAAGGAAAACTTGCTCCTCTTGAATGGATCTAAGGGTGTCTTGGAGGTCAGTATAGTCATGAGGGAGTGGTTGAGAAGAAGAACTAGGTCCGACTTGACTAGAATGAGGGGATGGATGATGGAATGCAGGTGGAACAACTTCCTCATCACCAGGTACCCAATAAAGGTAAGCCCGGTGAAGTACGGTGGCTCGATCGACATTAGGAAGCGGCAAAATCCGGTCCCTAGAGTAAATCCAACACAAACGCTCAGCCTCAACTTTACAAAAGTTCATAATTTCAAAAGCAACTTGATCAAGCCGCTCGAATCCGGAAACTCTATCCTCAGGGTTGGGCTCAACATTCAAAAATCTAGCAATAGTAGTCACAATCCCACCTATGACTATCCTACCTTTAGTGCTTACAGCAGCACTATGCAATTGCCTGGCTAAAAAGGAACCGGGGTCAAGCTGGATATCATCAAGCATACATGACAAAAAGTACAACTCAAATAATCTCGGGACATTCAAACTATCGTCCCGAGCAAAAAGCAAATAAGCCAAAATACACTAAGCTACTCTAATGCAAGGGTTTCTAATATGTGAATATGTGTGCACTTTGATAAACTAATGCTGTACCTAACACTCCCCGAAAATTCACCCCAAAATGCGTTTGGGTTGAATTCGCGGGGGACTTGGCGGTTCAATAAATCCATACTAGGTGGAAAACCGAAGATACTGTTAAAGGTACCTAAATTCAGTTCATATAATTGACCTTGCAAATAAAACGATATGTATCCGGCTTGACATTGAGGTCCTCTAGTGACCTCGACATGGAATGTACTTAAAAATTCTAGGGTCAAGTCCCGATATGTATGCTCTTTGATTTCTAAAAAGTGTCCCATACCACCTCTTACAAATAACCATCGAATATCATCCAGCATTCCTAACCAAGCTAACAGTTCCTCATCATAATATCTAGTTGCTACAACCATAAATTCATTCAAGTAAGTGTATCTAGCAACATAATCAGGATATGTCAAACCAAGAGGGTGAAGAATATTACCTCTAGCACACGCGTTGGTGGAGGTTCGGGAAGTCCTTTGAGGCCAAGGTGGTGCTTGATTTGAAGATCTAGCCCCTTTGGTACTCCTTTGTCTCTTGGTTTTTGCCATTGTTGCAAAAACCAAAACAAAAACCAAAACTAAAAACTAAATAGAAAAATTTGAAGAAGAAAATGAAGAAATTAAGTAAAAAGAAGGAGAATAAGAGAGAGAAGAAGATGGGCATGATGGATGAGTGAAGTGAAATGAATTTGATGAAAAAGAAGAAGAAAGAGTTGAAATTTGTGGGGAAAGAGAAAAGATTGAGTGAAAGGGAATAATTTTGGGTGAAAATGAGTGAAAATAGAGAAGAAATGAGGGAAGATTGAAGGTAGTAGCTATGGAGGGTTTAGAGAGAGAAAATGGAGGTAGAGATAGAGTGTCATGAGGTTGAAGATGAAATGTGAGGAAGATGAGTGGGCATCGCGATCAAAAACCTAGATCGCGAGTTGTAGCAGTACACCACGGACTATGGGTGGGGTTCACCACGACCTGACTGTGGTGTTTGCTGGTCCTGGTTTTTTCAATTTTCTGGGTTGGTACTCCATGACCGTGGTTATGGGGATGTAGTCGTGGTGCCAAACATTTTATTCATAGTTTTTTTTTTTTGGGTTGTTTTTTTTTCCCTCTCTTCTCTTTTTTTTTTCCTTTTTTTTTCACAAACTACAAAAATAGTAAAAAGAAAAGCTAAGAAAAGAAAATGGAAAAAAAGCTTGGGTTGCCTCCCAAGAAGCGCTCCTTTAAGATCAAGAGCTTGACCTTTCTTCTATACTTGGTCCAGATCAGTAAGTGTATGGACATTGACTTTATCCCAGACTACAAAGTCAAACTTCTTCAGTTGAAGGTACAATCGCAAAAGCTTGGGTTGAAGGTCCTTTGTTTTCATAACTTGACGCCATAATGCACTATCTGCGTACAAAACAAAGCGCACTCGTGCCCTATCAGGCAGGTCACTATCAACTTGTTCAACCCCCAAATCAAAGTCTCCATCAAATCTTTCCATAGGGGGCATAGAGAGAACAGCTTATGCGAACCTGCAATAGGAGCTCATAGAAGACTCGTTAAGAACTGGGACCTTAACCTCGGGCGTGTTAGGTAGCATAAGAGCAGTAAACTCCACCTTAACATACCTTTGGTCAGGGTCCTTATAGGAAATCCAGTCAGAATCATGAGGGTCTTCACAATTCAAGACATGCTCCATATCAATCTCAGGAGAAACGGTAATGCATCCAGTAAAGAAGAATTAGGAGAAGCCACGTCTTCCTTCGTATGACAAAACACCGCATATCGCCCTTCTACCTCAAATGTAATCCAATGTGGCAACCAACTATAGCTAAAATGGGTCGACCTAGGATAATTTGAGCATCATCGGTCTCGGGCATATCAACTATAATAAAGTCCTCCAATACCCAAATATATTCTATATTGACTGGCACATTATCCAATCTGCCTATGGGTTGCATCTCAGAACCGTCAGCTAACCGTAGTGAGAAGAGTGCGGCTGGTAATGGTCTTAGGTAAAGCTTATGAAATAAAGAACATGGCATTATACTAATGCTTGCACCTAGATCACATAGAGCTCTCTCAATTTTCACTTTTCCCATAATGCAGGAGATAGAAAAACTAACTCGATCAAGAAGCTTTGGGGGAAAAATTACGGGAAAATCTACAATGCTATTCTCTACAAATGTGGCAGTCTTGCCACCATTGTTCCTTTCTTTATTTCCAGCCATGATTATTTCCCTACCATCTTCCATTGGTAGATCCTCAATGTCAGTTAAGTCCTCTATTTCTTCCTTTAAAGTGACGCAGTTGCAATGCTCATGAGGGTTAGGTTTCTGGCTTGCTAGGAAGTCTGTCTGGGGGCGTTGATGAAAAACTAGCTTTTTGGGCAATTTGGACTTCCAACATCCTATTATGAGTTGTAAGCACATCAATCTTTGAGGCTAATTGCTTAGTATACTCATCCTGTTTTTGTTGCGTTATAAGCATACTTTCCATCATCACTTCTAAATTGAACTTTTGGGGCATTTGAGAAGGAAACGAGGGTCCTTGAAAACCAGGGGGTGGTCTAGCATTTATTGGGGGCACATTTGATGGGTTTTGATTAGACCTATAGGAGAAATTCGGATGATTCTTTCAACCCGGATTGTAGGTACTAGAATAAGGGTCATTGGCCGGTCTCGGGTTGAAGTTTTAAACAAAGTTAAGTTCACTAGGGTCTTGGAAAAAAGGACTTCCAACTTGACAATTTAAAGTTACATGCTCAATAGAATCATAAATTTCATAAGGGGAAGGGGCACTAGAATTCACAGTATTAACATTCATTCGGTCCAGTCTTTGAGTCATAGCATCTACTTTAGTAGAAAGTAAAGTAAATGCATCAACTTCAAGCTTACCTCCAATCCGTTTGGGCTGGCCTCGTTCAGTGGACCATTGAAAATTATTAAGTGCCATCTCCTCAATTAGATTATAGACTTAATCCTCAGTTTTGTTCATCAAGGTTCTTCCTACCGCCGCATCAATAGTAGACCTCACAGACTGGGTCACACTATTATAAAAAGCTTGGATAATCATCCATCGTTGAAGACCATGATGGGAGCATAGGCGCAGCAAATCCTTAAACCGCTCCCGCGCTTCGTAGAGCGTCTCTTCATCTTTTTACATGAAGTTGGTGATCTGATTTCTCAAGCTTATTGTTTTGCTCGGAGGGAAAAACTTGGCAAGGAAGGCTCTTGTCAACTCATCCCAAGTGGTGATGCATCCGGATGGCAAGGAGTGTAACCAAGCCCTTGCTTTATCCCTCAAGGAGAAAGGAAATAGGCGCAGGCGAATCGCGTCAATGGAGACTCCATTAAGCTTTAACGTATCGCACACCTCTAAAAAGACCAAGAGGTGTAGATTCGGATCTTCCAAAGGCGTTCCTCCAAACTGGGATTGTCGCACCATCGAAATGAGTGCCGATTTGAGCTTAAAATTATTGGCATCAATAGTAGGGTGAGCAATGCTTGAGGCAATCAATTGAACTCTAGGGGTAACGAAATCTCAAAGCGTTCTCCTTTGGTCACCTCCTCCACCCGCCATGTTTGTTGGATTCCTTCTAGCCTCCCATATTTTCAATCTTTTGCCTCTTCCTCCTTAAGCGGAAAGTCCTTTCAATTTCGGGATCTGGTTCATACAAAATTGGACTTCACATAAACAAAAAAAATTCCTGTAAGCACTATCACTAACACTACCAGCGCAATTAAACAAGAAAAGTAAATGACAATAAAAGACAATAAAATGCTTAGTCACTTTCGTAAGACTAACTCAATAGTTAACAATTTAGTCCCGGACAACGGCACCAGAAAACTTGACCACTGCCGCAAGTGCACGGTAGTCGTTGTATAGATAAAAGATGTCGTTCCTCAGGGACTAACGTAATCTATCGAATCTTGTCTATCAGAATATGCTAAGTAAAATTCTAATTCAAATTGTTCGATTTAACAACTTCTAATTCACTAATTTTTAAATCAATTAAGGGAACATGCCTAGGAATTTATGCAGTTATGAAAAGTGATTGGACCAAAAAGATAAACATGTGTCTTTTCTCTAACGATTAATCTCGAGGAATTGCAATCTATCCAAAAATTTGGCCTATTCTTTCGAAATCAACCAAATTTTCCTAAACTAAGCAAAAGTCATTTTTTCGAACTAATTTGTCTTAATACAAGTTAAACATCTTCGATTACTTTCTAGTCCTCCTAACATGCAAATCTCTCTTTCGATACGACATTATGTCAGGTTTTATTAAGCAGTCCAATAATAAATGTCACCTTTCAGTTTTTCACTCGATTGTTTCAAGTGTGCAAGCAAACTTTGCCCAAAAATCTACTCACAACATGATAATCACTCGATAGAATGAAATCAAACCAATCATGAAAATAAGCACAATTCTTTAGATTAAAGTATGATCTAACAACACTTTCATAAACTACTAAATCCCTAGATAAAGATTAAACCACTCTCACATGATTAAGGATTAAATAACTAACTAGCGTTTTGCGAAATCTGAGTGAAGGAGCTTGACTGGGAATAGCCTTGAACCAAGGGCTTCAAAACCACCTCAAGATCAAACACTCACACTCGAGATTACTCACTAATACAAATACCAAACTAAAATCTAAACTAAAGAGAACAAAATTTTGAGAAGAAGAATAAACTATGCTACCCTATATTCCTATGCACTTCCTTCTTCTCTACTGCTACCTGAACGAAGCCTTTTTATAAGAAAACCGGGATATTTTCAGTCACACAGTCAAAGGAAAACGAAGAGGCAACAGTTTCTCTATTCACCACGATCTGTGGCAGACACCACGGTCCGACCATAGTCTGGGCTAAAACCGATTTTCTGCTCTTTTCTTGCTCCACGGGCGTAGCATCACATGGATGTCCATGGGAGAGGTCAGAGAGGTCAAAATACATCTATTAAGGGTCAAATGTCGGGTAAACAGACTTAAAATCCTGCAAATCACTTCAAACAACCATGCCCAAGCATAAATCGAGAATAGGAGTATAAATAATAGCCTTAAGCACGTAATTCTCCTAAAAATGAAGCAAAATAGCCCTAAAATGATGTATACAATAAGCACTTATCATGATGTCACATGTGGATGAGAGCACTGAGTATGTGGATGTGGAAGATATGGGTGAGGCAGCGGCTGTGAGTTGGTGGAGGAGGTATTTAGGGAGTCTTTGGGGGAACGTAAGTTGTGGTTTAGTATGAAGTTTGACAGGAGGATACTAGTACTAGTTAGAAGATATGGTGATTTGCTGAAGTTAGTAAAAGGTGATGATGAGTATGCATTTATGTACATGAGTGGGAAGGATAGACCCAATCGTGTAGCCTGGGAATGCACTGTCAAGTAATCCCATTACCTATTGTAATGAAGGGAGGTGAAGGTGAAATTACAATCGCGATGATGCAGACGCAGTGGGGTGGGGTGATGGACATGCTAGAAGAGGAAGCAGAAGTAGCGAAAGGTAATGTATGTCAATTGCAATGTGGTCTAAACGATTGTTATTGTGGCAGTAGATTGAGTTGTAGGTGTTGCATAGATATTGTTGTTTAATAATGCGTGTTTCTTATATGTGAATGGTGCAGGGTGGACGAAGAAGAAGTCACGGTAAGAATAGGTGATGTGGCAGTAACGGTGGGTGGAGTGGTTGTTGATGGAAAAGGGAAGGATAAGAAGTTTGATAGTGCAGACGCATTTAGGTGCAACATGTGAAAATATGCTATTGCACACCGTTTTGATTATGTATTTACGCAGAACAGCTGACAACGAATTGTGGTTAGGTACAAGGTGGAGGGTTGTAGGTTATGGGTTTTTCATTTGTGTTAGGGGCTGAAAGAAAGTTGATGGGGTGGTTATGACATAGTTTAGAGGGGAACGCAATCGCAGCGTAGGGAACCAATGTAATATGGGTCAATGGGAGAAGAGAAGGGTTAGAGCAGAGTTGGTTCTCAGCTGATTAAGGGGAAGGTACGAAAATCTAATGAGTACTTGCCAATACAGATAATAAAGGAGTTGGAGCTGGAGGCTGGGATGTCATTGACGTACATGCAGGCGTGGAGGGCGTGGGAGTATGTGCCTCTTTTAGTGGAGGATTAGAGGATCATTACAACCTTCTTCTGTGGATATGCCCCTCGATTCTCAGTCAAACCCGGATTCGAGAGCATTCTATAAGCTAGAAGGATCAAGGTTGAAGCGTATGTTTATTACATTTGGCGCTTAGCTGAATGGTTTCATATTAGGATGTCATAAGATGCTGTTTGTTGATGGCACTCACCTGGGAAATCCCCACCCCTTTTTCTATTAAAAAAAAAAGCATAAAATAAGTTGTGAAATTACTACTATGTAATTTGTGTAAATCAAATAAGTTCGAAGGAACAAAACTTAACTGAATAAGTTATCATTGATTATATAAGTAGACATCAAATACGTTATAAAAATTAGGAAATAATATTTAAACCATAAATTTTCCAACATGTGAGACACTCCATTTCCCCGCCTTGGAAAGCCAATTGGACAAAACCTCATAATATTGCAATAAAACATTATCAACAACTTCCTTTGTGGCAAAATAATAAACCTCGCACCTTCTCAAATTAATTTTAACTTTGACCTGAATTTAATTGTGTTTAATTTATTGGACTTGAAATAAATTAAATGTTTGCTTGAGTAAAATAAATGTTGTCTAAATTTTATTAATTTTCCTGCTTGTTCAATGCGTATTAGATATGAACCTTGCCATTCATTATATTCTTTCATTATTTTTTATTTATATTTATTTAAATTTGAGTCAAACTAAGTTTGTATAAATAGTTAATAACACTACATAACTCAATCTAGTTTTTTTAGAAGCTAAATTTTGGATAAATATATAAGTATTTGATATTTAATATTTGTTTTGTTGGAATGATGCATCAAAAGTGATGTCAAATTTAAATTGTTAAAATTTTCCCAAATCTTTTTGGTACTAAGCGGTTGAAATGTGTACATTGGCCCAAGAGTAACCAAGGAGTCATTAATTTCACCCCGTAGGACTATTTGCATATCGCTTATTGCTCTTTATTACTTATTATCTCTTGTAGCTAACTCTTTTCACTTCTTACCCTAGTCCAAGGGCGGAGCCACCAAGGGGCAAGGGGGATCAATTGACCCCCAACTTTTTGGGGAAAAAAAGAAATTAAATGTAGGATATTCTGATGGAAAAAAAAAAAATATATATATATATATATATATATATATATATATATATTAATTAGTTCTTAGATACTTCATAACGATGTGCACAACAAATCGGTTGGCTGCCAATTACTCCGTTTGGGAGGTTCTAGGTTTGACTCCTTGTGTTGCCTTCTATGTAATTTTGTTTTTTGAATTTTGACGAGTCACGAGTGTCCTTCAAGCTTCTTCTATTTTTATTTCTTACCCTACACACTGACGCACCGTTCTCCTCTCTTTGCCCTCACTCACGCCCAACGCCTCAACCAGACCACACTCTGCCCAGTTGCTTATTCTGAGATTGATCTTTTTAAAAGTCTATCGAGCACCGATATCATGCTTTACTTTCAAAACATGAGATCTCGTCGAGGACAACTTTCTTGAATGTTAGCTACACTTCATTTTTGAAACTATTAAAATTTATATTATGTGTATTATTAATCCCGCCCCCCTTACTTTGAATCCTGACTGCGCCTCTATGTAGTTGCCAGGGTGGCAAATAATAAGTCCTTTTCTTTTATGTTTCATTGTTGGTATTTTTTCCTTCAAATAAATTGTTTCCATGTCTTAGAATCACTTTTTATCCTCGTTTTCCTAGATGTTGTCTCTCATTTTAGAGAGCATTAGTGAGTATAGTTTCCAGTTTGTAGGGTTAATTAAAATGACTTATTAATTGATTGTACTACAAGCTTTACAACAACAATTTTCAGTGTAGATCCCGCTTGCGCGTTGTTTGGGAGATACAAATGTAAGCAGCCTTACCTTTGTAGGTATCACTACTCACATAGAGGCTGATTCTGATAGACCCACAAAACAAAACTTGAGAAAACTGCTTTAAAGTTGAAAAACCTTTGATGCAAAGATAATACAGGAAATCTTAATTACTGAAAACGCTACATAGATAATAGGAAACATTTGATATGATCAAGGACTGGCAAGACGAAACAATATATAGAATACAGAGGACAGCTTAGTTACCACTCGCCCGTACCTAATTACTGGGAACATAAACAAGCTACCCACCCCCCTGAGAGAACGCCCTATGGAGTTAAGGGGAGCTCAAGTAGTTTGCTACCTAAAGTCTACAACCTTAATCTTAGCCCTCCATAATCACCTATCTCAAGCCATTCCTCCGATATTCCTAAAGTTCTCATATTGTGCCTAATCACTTCATTCCAACTCTTCCTATGTCTACTTCGATCTCTTCTATACTCTGGGAGTTTAATCCTCTTGCATATCCTCACTAGTACATCCATACTCCTCCTCGTTGTATGACCAAACCATCTAAGTCTAGCATCTCTCATCTTATCCTCTATGAGTGTCACTCATACTTTATCTCTAATCACTACATTTGTGATCCTATCCAATCTTGTATGGCCACACATCCAACGAATCATCATCATTTCCGCTATTGTCATCCTCTGTACTTGATTCTTCTTGATTGGCCAACACTTTGTCTGATACAATAGCGCTGGTCTAGCGACCATACAGTAAACAATCTTAGTGGGTTCTTTTTATCGTACAACACCTCAGATGCTTTCTTCCATTTTTGTCATCCTATTTTTATTCATTGGTTGATGTCTTCATTAATATCCCATTCTTCTTGGATGATCGATCCCAGATATCTAAACTTTTTAACTCTCGGTATAGCCGCACCCCCAATGGTTACTACCTCCTCGATACCACCTTATCCACCATTGAATCGGCATTTTAGGTGTTAGTCTTAGACCTACTCAACCTGAAATCCTTGGTCTCTAGCATCTCTCTCCACTGCTCCAACTCCTCCCTAGTCTCATCGATAAGAGCTATTTTGTCCGCAAATAGCATACACCAAGGTACCTCTTTATGGATTCCTTTAATGAGTTCATTCATAACTATAATAAAAAGAAAAGGGCTCATCACTGACTGTTGGTGAAGTCCAATATCTATAGGGAAGTCATTTGCATCTCCCCCTAATGTCTTCACTCTTGACATCACTCTATCGTAAATATCTCTAATAATTTGAATATACACATCCGACACGCCTTTCGTCTCTAAGCACCTCCATAATACTTCCCTATGTACTCTATCATGCTTTCTTTAAGTCAATGAACATCATATCATATGGATGTCCTTTTTCCTATTCATGTAAAACTCGATAAGTCTGTGTATAAGATGAATAGTTTCGGTAGTCGACCTACATGGCATAAAACCAAACTAATGGTCCGAAATTCTTACCTTTTCTCTCAACCTCCTGTCAATCACTATTTCCCACAACTTTATCATGTGGCTAAGCAATGTTATACTTCTGTAATTATTGCAGTCTTGAATATCATCATTGTTCTTATATAAAGGGATAACTATGCTAAATCTCCATTTATGCAGCATCTTAGCCGTCCTAAATATGACATTGAATAACTCTGTGAGTGATTCTAAGCCCTCGTTACCCAGACACTTTTAAGATTTCACAGGGATGTTAATTTTCTTTCTGACATGATAACTGTTTTTAACATGACAATTATATATTTATATAAGATTTATGAATCTCGTCATTAGAAATTGTATAGTTAAACAATGACTAAGTGAAAAGAGCGTTCAAAAGCCAAGCAATTGTTTCCCTTGTATGGATCTCGTTAACTATGGCCATGACAATGGCAGATCTGTCCTCGTTGGAGACCATGTTCTGGTCTGTCTTTAGCTACCAAATCCTAATTCTCTTACTTTATTCTATTTCCACAAGTTACAGTTGATTGAATTTTCTTCTCTTGTTGGCTGTTGCAATGAATTGAATGTGAAAGGCCTAACTTTGTCAAGGGTTGTGGATTTTATTTAATGTTCTTAGTCTAAATTGGCAGAATTTAAACTTGATTCAACATTTGATCACGACTACCTGCTGGAGACTAGGAATCCAATGGAGCCAGCTCCAAGGAATAGCTTCTCCACCAGGCCGGACCAACCCTATCACCATCCCCAGTGGAGAACATGTATCAGAAATATCTGAAATAAGCAACAGCGAACTGAAAGCGGGACGCTTCCTGTATGAACCCCTTGAGCTAACACGTGACAATTATCCCAACACAATTGATAAAGCCTGTGGGTGAACCAGCAAGATGACAATGAGTTGACAAAGAATAACCCAAAACCACTTTCAAATGCACTATAACATTCTCCATAAAATGACTTCACAAATTTGAATCACAAGCTATGTATGCAAAACATATGATAACAAGTTTTGTACATGCTGCAAAGCACAAAATACTTGTGCCATTTTCTGCACCCAAAAAGGAAAAAACAGAAGCGCCATGCTCCTGTGGTTTCGTAAGGTAAACTGCAGACTTCTGAAGAAGAAAAATGAACAGCCACAGTGGCCCAAATCACACACTTCGACTATCTAGCCGATACTCTCACTGATGCTTGTATGCTTCTATAACCCAAAAACCATGGAAATCAATTAAAAATCTGCTTCAAAAAATAGAAACCTGCAATGTTACTTGTATTAGAATTCAAGATTACATAATCATATTGCAATTACAGACAACTCCACTCAGAAAGAAAAACAGAAGAAACGGTCAAATGGAAAAAGCATAACAGGTACCCCAGGTACCCAGCTATTGCATAGAGTTACAGACAAGATGTGCACAATCTTACCTCTACAACAATAATAACAACTCTTCCTATCAGTCCCACTTGCGAGGGGTCTGTGGAGATTTAGATATAAGCGACCTTACCTATGCGAGCATCATTATTCACATAGAGACCGATTTCGATAGACCCATAAAATTTGAGAAAACGATTCAGAGTCGAAAATCTTTTGATACAACGAAGCCGAAAAACAACAGAGACTAAAACCAACCACATTATAAATAGTTGAGAAAAGTGTGTTACATTAAATATCACTAAGCTCCATAATAAGATAATTCAATATCAAAATAAAATATTACTAACATGCACAAGAAACCCAAGATACATACTTGCCAAAACCACACGACACTTCCAATACATTCGGGATTTTAGGGTACATCAAGTCGCAAGCTATCCACTATCCGCAACCTTAATCCTACACCTTCATAACCTTCTATTCTAAGTTATCTCATCCATTAATCCTAAATTTTCCAAATCTTATCTAATCACTTCGGTCCAACTCTTATTGGGTCTATCTCAACTCTTTCTACACCTCAAGAGAACAATCATTTCGCATCTCTTCACTAGTGCATTTATATTTCTTATATAACCAAATCATCTAAGTTTGGCCTCCCTCATCTTATCCCCCATGGGCGCTACTCCTACTCTATCTCTAATCACTACATTTCTGACCATAACTAATGTCGTGTGACCACACATCCAATGCAGCATCCTTATCTCAACGATCATCACCCTTTGAACTTCAGGCTTCTTGACTAGCCAACACTCCGCTCCATACAATAAAACTAATCTAACAACCATATGATAAACTTTCCCCTTCAATCTTAGTGGGATCTTCTTATCACATAACACTCCTAATGTGTTCTTCCATTTTTATCATCCTACTTTTATTCGTTGGTTAATATCATCACCAATCTCCCCCTTCTCTTGAATGATTGAGCCAAGAATTCCGAACTTTTCAACCCGTGGTATAGTTACATCCCCAATTGTCACTTCATCTTCACTACCTCCTCCCTATTCGTCGAAACAACATTTTAAATATTCAATCTTTGACCTCCTCAGCTTAAAACCTTTAGACTCTAGTGTATCTCTCCACCACTCCAACTTGTTACTAACTTTATCCCTAGTCACATAGTTTCTATTTCTATTACTTAGAAATATAAACTATGTGTAAATGATGATAACGTATACAAAAAATACTTAAATGTGGATGTCCCTCTGGAACATGAGAGCATGTTAAACCTCCCTAGTTGTTTTGTGTCCTATCATTGGCCCCACAATCAAAGAATGTAACAAGTTCAACTATTCAAGTCCAAAATTTCAGGCTCACAGAACACTACAACATCAGAAACATCTCCAAAAAGACCTCTCCAAGGAAATATGCCAATTGAGCGTTTATAAACCAAATCATCATGACCAATTAACGACTATTGAACAGCACAAGACCTTGACTTCATGGCATAAGTATATGAAGGACCAGCGTGCAAGTGAACAAAAAGAAAAAAACAGTAACACAAGACAGAGAGGGTGGACAGAGGGGCACTAGATTTTTTTGAGGAACATTAGATGTCAGGGAATGGACCTTTTGCATCTGTCATGCGTGGGACAGAGCTGCACTCGCTAGCAGTAGATTCTCAATCAAAAATGCTTCATCTGCAATTTCTTCCTGGTCGTTGAAGGGTTCCAAAACATAGGTCCTATTACTTTGGTTCTTCTTGACAGACAAACAACTGCAACTCTACAATAAGATTCCATACTCAAAAGAACCAACTAAGATAGACAGCATGAGCAATACTCGTAGGTAGCATTATAGGAACTTGGAAACACAGCAGAAACTACAATAGAACCCAAGAGCTGAATGACAATAAGACGGAATTTACCTGTTTCAACTACAGCAATCAGCAACTAGGCACCTTGCTGATGCCATCTAAACATGTCTAGGAAGCACAATCACAGACCACTCAAAGATGCTCCAGGACATGATGTAATCTTGGTACTCGCCTGCGAAACAGGGGCTCCAACCGGAAAGACTGAACTCCAATCTGCCACCGTTTTGCATCATACATCTCATGCCACGCCTGAACAAGTTCGTCGATTTTGAAGCCCAGACCTGCACAAAATTTGCAAAATCATATATAATTCATAAATTCGAAGAATGAACGTATGTTGTTCAAAATTAGCAATATAAAGGTCATTCACCAGCTGGAGCAGCTTCGTTGGAGCAATGGTTCTTTATCATGACAGTTATATCTGTATGAGAAGCACCAGCAAGTTCAAGCTTCTCAACTGCAACCTCTAAACATTCTTCCCAGGAGGGTAAGCCCAACTTGAACTCAACAACTGAACGTTCATAAAGCAATGTACCCCATAAAATGTATATTTGAGACCTCAACATCGAAGCCTGCTCCGCAGCTTCATCAGCAGATAACTCTTTTAGTAGACCATCCAAACCCATTTTCTGCAACTTGGCCTTGTACTTTTCTTCCTTGGAGAGTCCATTCAAACGCCGCTCCTCCATTTCCTCCCATGTTTGCATGCCGTTTTCCATGCTTTCCTCCGCTTTATTGTACAGCAGAAGAATTTCCTGAGTTGCACCAGGCACCATATTGTCACCTTTGCTCCTCTGTGCATACTGCCAGCAAAGCCTAGCTTGCTCAAATTGCTGCTGCCCAAGGGCAATGTGACCTTCATAGAAATCCGGTTTCATTTTGAGGGCATCTTCATATCTCAATCCTGCCTTTATATACTGTTCCTTTGCCCATTCGTAGGCGGATTTGATTTGTAGAACCACTGATTCCTCAGAATGATCCTCTGAAACAGGCAGATGCTTCCTTGCCTTAGACATATGTACATTGCCCATATTGAACAAGGCCAAAGCCGCCATTTCTTGAAATTTTCCAGAAGCAATGTCAAAGAGTTCTTGAGCATCTTCACCTGAAACTGTGTCCTCTATTGCCTCGGAATATATCTTCATTCCAACCCCATGTAGGTCCAAGTATGAATCCAACTCAAACCCAACATGATTTTTGAACAGTTCAGCAAACTGAACTATCCAACTGTCTATACAAGTTGAATCCGTGTCATTGACATCGCCATTCTCTAGTTTGTCATTCTTCACATCACTGGGGATTTTCCTTTCAACCTTAGAAACTTCAATATTCTCAGCCCCATCATAAGCTGGCTCTTGATCAGGGCTAACTGCTGAAATGTACAGCCTGAGAGAGCCATGAGAATTACCCAACCTTTCAGCTTTCCGCAACTCATCTGTGGTGGTAATAGTGATCAAATCACCTTCTTGATCCCGATATTTGACTAGGGCACCCTCCAAATTTGGAAACCTGTCGCGAACAACATCTCTCATTAACAAGACATTACAGTTGATAGGCAATTGAGCGCACCTTATATCGTCACCAAAAACTAACTTCACAGTCCTTGCCACCGCTTTCTCCTCCCTAACACTAACCTTCTCTTGCACAACCTCCTTATCCTCAGGTTTCGATCTATCTTCCTCAACATGCCGAGGTTTTGGCTTATTCTCCACCCTTTGGTTCTCAATTTTTTTGGTTTTGGGTTTATGCTCTACCTTCTCCTCGACTTGTTCAGGTTTTGGCTCATCACCTACCACCTTTTCCTCCTCACCTTGTTCAGATTGGCTATCCTCAGCTCTAATGCTTCTCCTGTTCTTCTTTGATGGCTTCTGTTTCACATTTTTACGCGAAGCCAAGACACCAGGAGAATCATTTTGCTCAGGAGTCATAGGAAGCTCAATCTCATCCACATTAATCCCTTTCTCTTCCATGACTTTCTTCAAGCCATCACTCATCTCCAAGGCAGTCTGGTTATTTGGTTCCATGTTCAAAACAAGATTCACATCCCTCCAAGCCAAATCGAACCTATTCAAAGCCTCAAAACACTTAGCCCTCCTCAACAAAGCCTTGCTATACTTAGGGGCAACTTCCAAGGCCAAATTACATTCATTTATTGCTCTGGGGTATTCACCAATGCCCATTTGCATATAACAAGCAGCCATCTGAGTCCTCAAATTCGCAACATCAATATGGTTGCCAGGAAGCAATTTGAGTGCCTTTTCATACTTCAACATGGCTCCCTCGTGGTCATGTTTTTGGAAGAGCTTGTTGCCCTCTTCCTTAAGCTCCTGTGACATGTTGATGAAGATGGCGGTATCTTCATCAAATGCTTTTGAGCTTCGATCCAAGGCCTTGCTTGATTTTGAAGGAGTACTACCCTGCTTTGAAACTTCGGGTTTCTTCTTACCAGTTGGCTTCCCCATCACTAATAACACAATAACTTAGGAACTACCACCACCAAAGACTCAGATAAATGCTTGATTACCTCCAACCAAGATTGTACGCAACTTCACCAACAACACGAGAAAGTTCAAGCTTTTTACACCAGGGAGACAAGCATGAACTTGAATCAGACAGAAACCAAAAACAAAGCTCCTGAACAAAATTCAAAAGGAGCTTTTAACAAAATCCCGAATCCCAAAATCAAATAACCATACAAAGAAACAGAGGAAAGTTCAAAATTTCCAAAGCAAGATAGGGAAAGAGGACCTCAAATGAACAAGAACGCAAAACCCAGTTCCTGAATTTGTTCTCTAGAGTAAACAAAACCAAACACCAATAAGAAAGCTAAAGTTTGATGGCAACAAATATGAATGAAAAACAAACAGAACCCACCGCCTTTTGAGGAGACAAGAAATTCTATGGCAACTGAGGAACACAGGATGAAGCAAGCAAACGAATATAGAATATAAAAGTGCAAAGAAAAGAAGTACCCTTTAATTAATAAAAAAAACAAATGAGGGTTTTTGAGTGGAAGAAGAAATGGTGGACCAAAACCAGACGACACCGCCCTGCTGGTAGTCTAATTTCTAGGGTTTCTATCTTTGCCGGCAAATTATTAGGCTTTGCATCTATCCCGTGCCCCACTTGGAAACGTCAAAGAAAGAAGCGCGGCAAAATGGGTTTGGACCCACGCGATTGATTACAGCGCGTGGAAAGTTCTGCGCCTCTTCTTCTGTTGAGGTTTTTGGTCCTGTCCCACCATTTCAAGGGGTGGAAATTTGAAAAGCAAATTGCACAGCCAGGAGAGAGCATCCAGCAGCCAATAGCTCCAAATTGCTCTCATTCGCTGTCCATCAAATTATTTCCGTGTAAGTATTAAACATTAATTTGTGTCAAAAAAAAAAAAAAAAAAACCAAGTAGATGGGATGTTGCTTATCCCAATTTTTTTAACCGAAAATAGTTTAACTTATCTTGGATGAATCTAATATCACTTAAAAAATAATGTGACATTGATACCCAATTTTTTTTAAAAAAAAATGGTGAAACCAATCATTCAGGATTGTCTTCTATCCACAGTTTAGGCAAAAGTTCCTTTAAAGGTTTTTTGCTAAAGATTTTTGAATTTTAATAACTTGACTTTTGAGAATAATAGACATCAATAATATAAACTTAATAAATAGTGCACAACATCTCATATTTGATCCTGTTTGTTTTTGGTATCCCATTATTGAGTCAGGTACATTGTGCCCCCACAATTGAATTAAGTGAAATGATTTGATCTTAGATACACAATGCATTTAATAATAATAATAATAATAATAATAATAATAATAATAATAATATATAGTCATTCGACAGTTTATTTTTCTCTGTGTCACTTGATTTTGATTGTAGCTCTCCTAGTCCCACAAAAACACTTCTTATCTTGTGTGTGCCTACATATGCATTAGTCATTAGCAATATAAAGTGCATTCCACTTATTCAAGGTAGACACTACACTTGAACGCTAAACATAACTAGTTTATAGTTTAACAATAAATTACCATTTGAATACTCGTCATATAGTTATACCTAAAATTTTTTGAAAGTTATAACTAAAAACTTAAAGTCAAATTTCATCTATATCAATCAACGTGACTCTCTAGTCCCCATCAATAATTTGCGATACTCTTCCATTATAAAATATCCAGACATACATTAGTTATAAATGAGTGTCAAAGAATATCAACATATCAAATGCACATAATACTGATCATAAATTGTATAAAACCCTTCCTTATAAGTTCGACAAGATTACTTGAATTTGTATATAGTCATATATGCAAATAGCCACATATTTGTTGTGAAATATATTATTTCCAAACTTTCATTACCTCCTGTTACTATTTCATTTCAAGAGGTCATTAAGAAAAAAAATCTTTCTATATATTCAACATTTCTCAAAATCTATATTGCTATTATTATGATCATCATCATGATCATCATTTTGTACTTAAAAATTATTGTCATTTCAAATAAAACTGAGACTTAAATAAATTAAAAGTCCTAAATTTAATAATATGCCCTCAACACATTAGGGCTTGTGAAGTCCTCATGTTGGTCAAACAACCATCCATGATAAAGCCAGATTAGCGTAGACACCTTGTAGCCTCATTCTACACCATTTTCTCCTTTTTTTCCCCAGTTTTTGGTGGGGCACGAGGAGTGCTGGTTTAGGTCGGCGTAACGTCAAATTCGAATCTTAGGCGATTACTTGGTCCACATGTCCGACCAAAAAAATTATTCACTGATAAAAAATATCTTAAAAATGTGTTTAAAATTTAAATAGAAAAAGAATATCCACCCACCTATGCAAGCATAAACGAAGATACGCTCTTTGTTGCTCCCCCGCCTTTTAGATTTTTTATTTTCAATTGATAATTTTTGAAATTAGGGTGTTGACCAATCCATCATTCCACCATATTTGGGATTATGCGAACCAAAAGAACTTAGGGGTTCCAACGGACCCAACCTCTCTTGAAGCTCCTTAGCTGTCTCTTTCAAAGGGTTTTGCATCATTACCTCTTTGAATTTCCTCCTCCTGTAAATACTTAAGAGCACCCTCAATGGTGAGCCAATTTTTTAGCTCATCAGTGGGGGCTTACCATTACCATATCAGCCCTTTCTTCAATTTTTTGACTCACAATCCTCACTCTTTCTAATAAAAAACTCACAATTTTGACTTATTAAATAAAATAATACCTATAGACACCACAGCGAACCATATTTAATTGGTTAAGTTTTTTTATTTTGGTTTGTTATTTGGCTTTATTATTTTTAGAAAAATAATTTGCACATAATAATTTGATAAATAGCTAATTACAGGGTCATATTTTTTTAAAAAAACAAACACAAGAATTTCAATTAAAAAAAATTCACACATACTTGAATATAGAAATTACAAGAGTTCGATAATAAATTAAAAAAAGAAACGTTGGTTAACATTTGACACACAAAAAAATACAATAGTTCAACAACTTTTTAAAAAAATCACTAAATTATATTCCTTTTTTTAACATTTGAGGCCAAAAAATAATTTCCTTTTTATTAAAGCCCACAAACAGTAAAAAAAAAAAACAATCAATGGTATAAAACGACGTCGCTTCACATCGCAAAAGGACAAAAAACGAAACTCGGGGCGCTCGGCGAGCCGCGGGGGTCGAGCCCATTGCTACAAGCGCGTAGGGGGCTTGTGGACTCGTCAGGCCCATTTTCTCGTGCACGGGGCAATCGCTAGACATGCTCTAAGTAGTGGTTGTCAAAGTCAACTTCTTTTCCTTTCTACTTGTTTTGCTTTTCGAAATGGGCTTATTATGTGGAATTTAAATCAACAAGAAATATCAATTGGTATAATTACAATTAGAGATGGGTAATGGGTTGCGTATTCATTAGGTCAAGTGGATCGACCCGTTTAAAATAGGGTCAATAAATGATCGGGTTAATAATGGCTCGGATCAAGAGTAGGACGACCCATTAAATCATGTTAATAGTCTAGGTCGGATCGGCCCATTAACGATCTATTTAGCGACCCGATACTTTTTCACCACATTCGCAACACTAATTTACATGCTATAGTTAATTAAAGTTACAGCGAACAACTCTATATGTAACGATAGTTATTACATGGAATTATTTTGTATATGTTTGTTCCACTTTGAAACAGGCCAAAAGATGGTTGCCCCTGACCTGACCCGACCCATTTATTTACACAAAAGCCTAATCAGACTCACATCGTTGATGAGCCGCCCATGATCCAACCCGACCCACTTTGTAAATGGGACGACCCTAATTTGACCCAACCTGGTCCATTATCCACCCCTAATTACAATTGAAGGTAACCAATATGATCTTAACCTAGTAGTCAAGATTGAGATTATGGGTACATTAGGTTCTAGGTTTGATTCTCCCCTGCCCCATTGTATTGTAATTGTGTTGTATTACCCTTTGTGGCTCCTATGGACCCAAAAAAAAAAAAATTGAAGGTAAGGAAAAAATTAAAAATTCCCTAAATCTTCTTTGAAATAGGACAAGTTTTTTTGGGTGCATTTGAGGGGGCAAGCCCAAAATTACACACCAGAATCTTCATCGACTAAACGTGGCCAAGCCACCCCACTAGTGTCCTCAAACAGAACATTTAGCAAGACCAAGAGGAGGGAAAGTAAGAATAACAAGACCAAACTCTTGATCGACTCCATAGTTAGCTAGCCAATCTGCTTCCCTATTCGGCTCATGATAACAATGCTGAATCTTGACTGTCCAAGAATTTGCAATAATCAACTGTTTATGCTCTTCTATCAGATAGTAATGGCAATGAGTTTCAAGTGTCTGTTTGTTAATTCATTGGATAAGGAGCAAAGAGTCAACCAAATTATTAAACGAGGGAAGCCATCTCCTGGGCCAATGCTAGCCCCCTCTTTAGCGCAAGTAACTCAGCTTTAGGAGCAGTACAGTTTCCCAATCTTTCAGCAAAGACTTTAGCTAGCCTTCTTGTAGTATCTCAGATTATTCCTCTACCACCTTGAGGCCCCAAGTTACCCTTTGAAGCCTCGTTTGTATTTAGAATAACCCATCCATCACGGGTAGCCTCCCATCTTACAAGGCGTCCAACTTCAGCATGCGAGGATTTCCAAAAAATGATGTCATTTTTCCTGAGCGACTCTTTAATCTCACAGAATTTTTTTTTTAAAAAGTGGATGAGGTCGGGAGTTAACTCTCCATGCCTACCAAAGACCCTCATATTTCTCCATTTCCAAATCCACCAAATTGTAACGGCAAATTTCATGGGCCATTCCTCCTCTCTATTAGTTTCTACCATGCACAAATTATCAACAACCTAAGACTTTGTAGGGAGATGTAGGTCAAGTTTTAAAATACCAACCCTTTGCCAAATGGTTACTGCATATGGACAACATAGTGTGGTAGGAGGTCTCTTTATCTGCTCCATGAATATCACATTAAGGAGTCTTAGCACAACTCTATTGGCATCAGCTAGCATCTGGTCATCGAGGAATAGCCATATGCACACGCAGACATGTTAAGGAGCTGGACTCGCCACACCAAATCCCACGAGTTGTCATTAACATGACAAATATCATTCCTCATTAATTTTAGAGCAGATTTAATGGTGAATCCCCCATGAGGGGATCCATTTCAAAGTAATCTATCTTCACTTTCATTTCCCTGAGTAACTGAGTGTGCTTCAATAAGTTAAGGCATCCGATAGTAGAAAGTCAGCAAATGTATTCCATTGTCAAACTAAAGATGGGTCTCACATGTCCTCAATTGAGATATCTTGTAATTCCAAGGGAATTTCCTGAGTGGTGACACTAATTAGAAGGTTGTCCGTTGCCGGACAATGATCCCAAAACATGGTAGACTTTCTATTCCCAATATTTACACGAACTCCTTTAACAATATTAGTGGCTTGCTCTGCAATGGCTTTCCATGTGCTTGAAGAGACGTGCTTCAACACAAACATGTCACAATGGCCATTGCAACACTTAATCACAAGACCAGTGACTAGAGTGCATTTTGTTCCATGAGAAGCATCCATCCTAACGTAGTTACAAAGGCTGTATTTGCTTGTCTCATGGAGCATAATCCTAATCCACCTTGATTTCTTGGTTGTTGTAATTTGTCCCAAGCCACCAAATGGATTTTCTTCTAATCCTCTAAAACTCCCCAAATAAATCAACGTGTCTTCCTATCAATATCATCGCAAACTGATCTAGGGACTTTGGTTGTTTGTATTGAGTAATATGCCATTGAGGATAATGCAAACTGCACTGAAGTCACCCTCCCAGCAAGGCACATGCACTTTAATTTCCATTCTGCTAGTTTAGCACTCACCTTTTGCAAAATATGTCCATAGATGGGCCCTAGTCAGTCTCCCATTAATGGTTGACATACTAAAATAAAAGCCCATATCATGAGTATGATCAATCCCTAAAATATTACTGACAAAAGTACATGTATCTTCCAACGGTATTTGGTGAAAATTGAATACGAGATTTACCAAGCGACACTCGCTGACCTGATACTACACAAAAAGATTCCAAATAATTTTTGAGGACTACTGCCTGCTCTGCCAGAGCCTCCGCAAACAAGATCATATCATTAGCAAAAAATAGATGAGATAGCGTGGGACCCTCACTTGAACATTTGATCGATTTCCATAAACCTTAACTGATAGCATCTTTAATAATATAGGCCAACCTAAATGCACATGGCAAAAAGGTAAGGAGAGAGAAAATTACTTTACCGAATTTCCCTATAAGGTGAGGACTCTGAAGGTTCTCCGTTCCACATAATTGTAAATTTGTCATTGACACACATAATATAATTACCTCTATAAGACTTTTTGGTAGCCTCATTTCAACCAAAGTGTCTTGAATAAAGGACCACCTAACGCTCATATGCTTTCTTGAGGTCAATTTTAATAGTCATATAACTAGCACGTCCTTACTTCCATTTCACAGTATGTAACACTTCCTAAATGATTACAATATTATTTAAAATTTGTCTCATACGAACAAAGGCTCCTTGTGTGTGAGGTATGGGCTTTGAGAATTGGCTTGAGGCATTCAAAAATACATTTTGTGACCGTCTTGTGAGCTATGGGACAATTGGCTTGAGACATTCAAAAATATCGTTTGTGACTGTTTTGTGCACAATATTGCAAAATTTGATTGGCCTAAATTGAGAGACCAAATGGGGATAATCCACCTTGGATATTAAAGCAAAAAAGTGTCATTCAATCCTTGAGGCATTTATTTCTTCTCTAAAACATCCAGTACCATTTTACAAAAACTTGGGTTATTTAAATCCCAGTATCTCTAAAAAAAACCACATGAAATCCATCCAACCTAGGAGTTTTATGTGGTCTCATAGTAAACAAAATTGCCTTAATATCGCAAGGCATGAAAGGCTGAGATAAATGCCTGAGTAATTTTAGGAAACCAACCTGGAACAGCAGTAGCAGTTAGTCATAAGGAGCATGATCCATTGGAAGAAGAGATTCTAGAAGAAATTATAAATTAGATTTTTGAGAGTATTACTCTTAGTGATCCAAACACCCTTATCATTCGGAAGAGCTTTAATCCTATTCCGCTTCCTTCTGATAATAGTGGATGTATGGAAGTAATTGGTATTTCGATCTCCATCTAGAATAGCATCCATTCGAGATTTCTAGAACCAAATACTTTCTTCCTTGTAGCAACAGCTCATCTAACTCTTGACACAGCTTATATTCAAGTTTAAGAAGGCGGTCATTCCTTCCCTTAGAGAGCTAGTTATGAACACCTTCTATGCGAGCAGAAAGACAATGTTCTTTTCCTAAAAATATTACCAAATGTCTCTCTATTCCACAAATCTAAATCCCCTACAAATTGTTTAAGGAAAGGGACTAGTACTTCATAATTCCTCCAGTGAGTAATCAAGAAATTATCAAAGTCTGCTTAAGTCATTGAAGCAGCAAGGAACCTGAATGGTTTGGTATCTCTTGGCAATAGAGAAAAACCAGATGTGCTAATCAAGAGACAGCAATGATCTGAGTTAATGGCTGAGAGATAGTGAACAACAACTTCATCAAATTTATGTCGCCAAACTGTATTTAGAACCCTATCTAGGTGGTCCCATCTACGTGTTAAGGGTGTATGACCCCTAGCCTAAGTATGACCTCTAGCCTACGTAAAATTGGGTCTAGAGAAGCCACGATCAATAAAAGCATTGTTCTCAATGCAATTTTTGAAGATGTCACAATGACATTGCATGTTAGAGCCACCCCCATGCGTTCCTCCTTGGAAACTGTATTATTAAAATCAATTGCTAACAACCATGCTTGATTCATGTTTGAAGCTAGGGCCAAAAGATTCTCTCTGAGAGCTACTCTTTTTAAGAATCTAGACTGGTATAAACTGTAGAGTAACACCATGATTCCTTATTTTGTCTTGCAATATGAATTAAAACAAACTTTGACTTAACCTCACCTGAGGTAACAATGACTTCTTTCTTAAGCCAATAGAGCCAAATACCTCCACTGTAACTGCAAGCCTCAACCCTTATGTGACCATCATAGCTAATAAGTTTGCCTAGTAGAGTAGCTTCATCACCATCTGGATAAGTCTCTAGAAGAGCGATAATAGAGGGTGATTAATCCTGATCATCTCTCAAAGCGTAGAAAAAAATTCTAAACTCCCTACACCCTACACATTCCATACTAAGAATTTGAGGGGTGCCAGATTTAGACGATTTTGACATATGTTGTCTTCCACAAAAATAGGCACAAAAAAGGGTTAACTTCAAGAATTCTTAAGTGGCAATTAGAGGGTAAGGCCATGAAGATCCTCTTAGCCATCACCCATTTGTTCTGAGTCCAAAGGGTTTGTAAGGAGTTATGAATCTCATCCACCAGCTCTGAGATCACCCCTATTAATGGTCCCAGCATCCAGTCCTCCTCCTAAATCGACACGGGGGAGAAAAGGAGTGTTATAAGAGTCTGAGGTGAAGAGAGAGGATGAGGGGAGACATGAGAAATAAATTTACTTCCTCAGCCAGAGGACGACTGTACGGAATATTAGTCTCCTTAGGTGCTAAGAGGAAACTTAGGATATTCCTATTGAAATCCCAAAGTAGAAGTCTAGACTGATGAAACAAGAGGGCTAAGTCCTCTCAGCGGTTGTGTTTGCACATTATTAGATGACTGCATGGGGATCACACACGTAGGAGCATTTGTTCCCACCATACCTATAACATTTTTTTTCCCTTAATTCTTTGGTCTCTTTTGCTAGTTTTTGCTCCAGTCTTGTTACTTCCATTCATCAAAGAACTAGGTCTTTCTAAAGCATTGGGATGAACAACCCGAGTTGACATAGGATGTTCTAGTACCACATTAACCTCATGCAGATTCCCCTCTAGTGCCTCATTATTCATGCTACTAATGCCCTTATTTACACTACGCAAGCTATCTTCTACGTCCTCAAGAGTACCTTCTTCTCCTACACCTTCAAGGATAGTGAATCTAGACCTATCTACTCCATCTTATGACCCTTATAAATCTCCTTCACCATCTCGAGGTGTTCGGGCAGCACGGTCTTCTTTGGATATTTGCTCATCATTTTTACTTCTCCTTCTAACCGGTGTTTTTACCGACATCCACGAACCATAGTCATTCTTGTCTTAGTTTTTTTTTTTTTTTTTCCATAACAGGTTATTGGTTATTTTTTCTATAATCATGGGTTCAATTTGAGGTCCTGGTGCCTCTTGATTAGCTTTGTTCATGAATTTTCTTTTTGCCCAATCTTTCCACAAATTGGGTAGATTAAGAAAACAGCGGTAGCTGCTGCAACCAGAGCTGAATATGCAACAGCAATCCAAGGGCGCATACCCAAATGAAAACTAAGTTCCCACTCACGACCCATATAACAAGCTACACCAAATAAGAAGTGACATATAAGGGACACTACTACAAGAAAGAGTATTACATCCTTGATATTGTGTGAAAGTAGGATACTCCAAATTGGGGGGTCAAAGAGTTTTAGAAAACATTCTTGATGAACAATCATGTGAATCAAGGATCCCAATGAATTGATTTGGGTCCATGAATCATAGTGAAAATTCTTGATCTCTCTCAATATCTCTCTCCATTCGAAAATCCATTATTTAGATTCAGGTCCTTCTGATTGGTCTGATAGAATTATATTTCTCATTGATTTTATTCCTCCTAAATTAAATTTATTGATTTATCCTAAAGATTTCATTTCAATTGGAACATGGTTATTCACCATGTACGAGGATCCCTGCTAAGCATCCATGGCTTAATGGTTAAAGTGTCCAACTTATAATTGGCGAATTCGTAAGTTTAATTCCTATTGGAAGCACGCTAATGGGATCCTTTGTCCTCAACACCTCCTAATATCTAGGAAACAATCACTTCAACAGTCTTTGATGGCTATATGGGTAACCAAAGTATGAACGAGATGGATATTTATTGTCCCAACCATTTTTTAAAGAAAATTTGCTTCAAACCTTCATATTAGATTCACCAAACTCTTCCCCCCAATCTAAACTTTGAGTGAAGGGACTTACGAAGATCAACTTGTACACTAATTTGTGTAAGCTGACATCTCTCCACCTTAGCTGTAGTCCAATCAATCCCTATTATTTTTGCAATCTTATTACCAATTTTTTCCAATCTCAGTGTCAAAACACTCAACAGATATATTAAGCATTCGTGCCAAGCAGTCAAGTAATGAACATGCTCTTCATCCAGGATGAAATTCGGAACCCATTTGCAGATCATCAGATAGTGGCTATTGATTAATCAAAGACCTTGGGTCAGAACATAGATAGTTAATATTATCATTTATTGTTCTGCACCTGCTTTGTCTACCGACTCACTCAAAACTATGTTACAGAAGATTCAGATAAAATCAAAATTTTTTCATCTTGGCCTTTTCATTAGACTCAATGAAATTTTCAAAAAAAAAAAAAAAAAAAAAAACATGGATCATACTTTTTTGATGATTTTGCAATTAAAGATTTTTTAACTACCCTCTAAGTGTATCATGATTATTAGTCAACTATACCTTTAATGATAATGTCCCTAACTACGAAATATATCTTACCACGATTTACAAATTGTAATAGCATGGTTACCCCTCAACATGTCCCCCTGTTTCAACTTTTGCACCAATTCATATCAATACCTTACTTTGCCTTCTTTATATAGCAATGTCGATAGACAAATATATTTTCCTCCATTTCTTTTCTTTTAAAAGAAGATTTTTTTTTTTAAAAAAAAAAAGATAGAAGTTCATTATAGTACCTAATTTTTCAAAGTGGGAAGCTATAAAAACTAGGAGCACTTATACTTAAGAGCCACATTTGAGGAAGGATTCTCTCAAAGTAGGAGTCTCAAACATGCTTTTATAGTCTATCTACAATTCCTTCCAATTGATCTTTTTTCCTGCTACAATAATTAATAGTAACTACCTCCCATATCTTATTATCTGCAACCTTAGGATCTAAACTCATCTTCTGAAACTTACCTCATTTCTATAAACCCATAAGCAATAATGAACTATAATAGTTAAGCATGCAATGAACAGCCTAAGCCCTTTAGCCAGCCTTTCGATTAGAAGACATCTATGCCACTATAGAAAAGCTAGCAAGGGTTCTTTAACACTTTGGTCTTTTCCATACAAATTCCCTTACCTGAGCAGCATAGAATCAGTTGTTTTTAATAAAAAAATAGATTTCTAATTCTAGTATCCACCTATTTCCCACAGATTGCATAGATGCTATTGGTAGATCTATATTGTAATTTTGCTTTGATCAGTAATCTATCTCAGTATAGCAACCAAATGAAGATACCATGCATAGGCTAGGTCCCTTGTCCCACTACACTCTCTCTTCACTTTTGCTTAGACATTTATATACCAATGCAGGTCTGATCTGTATGTGTTTACATTTAAGTGATGATCAACATCTTCTCCTTAGTGTGGTTCTTCCACCTATTTCCTTCAATACCAGCATGCATCCTACCTTTGTTCATAACTTCACCAATCTTTATGCGTTTAATGATGTCTGTCTGTCTATCTTACCCATAGGTACAGTTGTCTTTTTCATGGTTATTGCGCATGCATATTCTGCCAGTTCTCAAGTGTATAACTTTTAAGTAGTATTAGCTAATTGTTTTTAGTGATTTACAGTTACAAGAAAACATACAAATTATATCCCACCATTGAGATTATAGCTTTACGTTTATCAATACTTATAAATGCATAAAAGTACACCGATTGAAAATTTATTTAGCAATACTTCTAATGTTGCAAAAATTGAAAATTGCATTCAAGAGGAAGACAAATGAACATCAAAAACATGAATTCTAATTAAAACACTATTGACCAAAGAAGTAACAGTCACTTAATTCCACACATAATTACACCATAATCACTGTTGGTTTGGCAATTACAAGGTGATTAATTTAGTACTAATAAGCCGATTCAATTTTATGGTTCTGTTACAAATTTTGTGCTACTATAAATGGAGATGATCGGATCAAGGAAGACACGTAGCTGAGAAGCAAACATTTCTAGATCAAATATACTATGTGCCCTCTCCCTTACACTAATCTAGCCAACTTTAAGATTTGGGTTTGGTGTGTGGACTCCTTGATGAGTATAGTAGCCACCTAATTTGTGGGTAACATTCAGCAGACAAGATCCATGTAAAAGCTTCCACATGAAGGTGTGTCCCAATAATCCTACAGTGGTATCATGGCCTTGCCTGTTTGACTACTCCCATAAGATTCATGTTGCCCTAGTGTCAGCTTTGATTATATTATTTTTGGATGTTCTCTATGGGACCTTTCTCGGTGATATGAACGTATGCTAAAAGAAATGATATGCCTAATGAATTGATATTTAGTGTGATTATTGAACGTAAAATTATACAAAACTGAGATTAATGCTTATCTGCTAAAATTTATATGCCTCATATTATCATGCCATTCTAATTATGTATCGAGGTAACATGATATTGTGCTATTCTGTGCAATGACCCTACATGATTTTATATAAATCATGATGATTATTTATTAAAAAAATAATAATATGCAATGCCCTAACCAAGACCACCCCTTGTCGCTAACAACTCAAATCCGGAACTTAGACTACCGAATGTACCCTCCCCAACTCATATATGGCCATACCCCTGTACCCACATATGATCTAGAACACACAAAGAAAAAGGGTAAAGGAAATACTTGAAACCTATCAGAGCCACCAGGAAGGGTGGCTCATGTTGTCACACGCCGCCGATAAAAACAACCTTAGTTTGTTTCTTCCTCGATGTTGCCGATCTACGTCTCCGCGCTGAAAACCACGCAAAAACCTAAAATAAGTCGCGCGTGAAGTTCAAGCACCGCCGTCACGAGTGGCGTGTATGAGCGAGTGGAATGTGCCAATTGATTCATCGGCATCCGATCTACACATTTACGTGGTTGTTTTGGCTGGATAGGCAAACAGCTGAAGCCGTAGGCTTTGATTAGGTGGCGATGAGGGTGGCGAATCATCAGTTGGGTTTTTAAGTGGCGATTTTCAAAGGAACTAGCCACGGGGCTTGGTGTTTGTGGTAACACCAAAGCGTCCAAGGGTCGAGAGGGGTGGTAACGCCGAGATAGAGGGACCAGAAGCTTGGTAAACCCTCTGGAAAGGATAGTCCGAGGGGTCTGAAAGAGAGAGAGAGTATAAGGGTTTAAATATAGAGAGAGAGAATAGCCCCAATTAAATGAACTTGTGGAGGCTGATGATAATAACAAGGAGGGGCGACTCTCAGGTGTTTGTGACTGTGAGGGTTTATTTTAATTTTTTTGGGTATTAAACATATATTACCTGTTTTTAAATTTACTTTAAAACAATCATCAAGGTTGTTATTCGTGGCATGTTAATAATTTTTGTTGAATTATGATTGTATAGAAGTTCATGTAGCCTATAAATAGTTCATTAGTTGAATTAAAATTTTGAATTAGTTTTGATTATAAATGCATGAACCTGTTTAATATAAAAATGTCGATTACTACATGCTCATTTGTCATATAAATTCATTTTATATGAAACAAACCTGAGATTATAAAATCTCATGCATGTTAGATGATTTATAAATACTCATTTGGATTGAAGTCATATGAATTTGTTTCATATATGAAATTAGTTTTAATATATAATTGTTATGTAAATTAGTTTTACATGGATTTAATAAACATCTGTGTGATATTCAAATGAATATTAATTTGTTTATGGGCCATATGAATGCATTTCTTTAAGCGAATGTTGTGATTAAATTATTTAAATTTCTAGTTTATGATTGTATGAGACGATTATGGGTTTAGCAAAATTTTCGATCATATAACATGAATGATGGAATTTTAATAATTTAATTACTTAAGAAAATGTGTCTTACGTCCATTTTTTAATATATACTTGTAGATATGGCAATAAACAATGCAATGATTGGTCAACTGTCCACTAGTCAGAAATTAGATGACACTAACTATGACATGTGAAAATAGAAGATTCAGTATCTTCTGAAAGAGACTTACTAGAACACTTGACAGTAGCCAACTTGCCGCCATTAGACAAAGACAAAGATAGGAAGCCCATTAATACTACTACTATGTAGTATCAAGAAAGCCTCTTGGCCTACCAAGACTAGTCCAACAAGAATCGTAAGCTATGCTTTTCTATATTGTATTGCATGCATGATGATTTGATAGGAGAGCTTGAGGCATGCCATATGGCTAAGGACATGTGGGACAAACTGAAAATCCATTTTGGGCAGACATCCGAGATAAGGCTTTATGCCTTGCTCTTAAAATGGATGCAGTGCAAAATGAACTCTAGTTGTACCATGGCAGAGCATCTACGAATCATGAGTACCATGATTCGTGATCTTAAGGCCGCAGGTAAGGAAATCATTGAGGGGGAACAAGTCCTGAATGTGATTCAGGCTATCTCTGATGGACCCGAACATTGGGAAAATGTGAAGATTGTCTGAACCATTCGAATCACTTAAAGACCTTTGCATAGGTCCAAAGTCACCTCAAAATGGAGGAAGAACGCCTAAAAAAGTTCATACTCCTAAAGTGACTCTTATTGCTAAGGGAAATAGCCCTGAAGGCAATAAGAATGAACGAGGTAGGCAATATAAGAAAAGTTTTCGTCCCCCTCAAAGGGGTAGGCCAAAGGCTATTATTGCCAGGAAGCAAAAGGCTAAAGGTAATGGCGAGAAAGATATAGCACATATGAAGTGCTATAATTGTGGAAAGAAAGGCCATTATGCTCAGGATTGTCTATAGCCTCCTAGGGTATCTTTCTCCACTTATTCTCCTGATTGTATATTTGTTCCAATGCATTAGTTGCTAATTCTTTTCCTAATTGGATTATAGATATGAGAGCAAGCAAACATATAGTTAAGGATCGACTGCCTGGTGGGTTTACAGCCTGTTGTGCTAGGAAATAACAGTGAGGAAGATGTTCTAGGTATTGGAACGTACCAGCTCAGATTATAAGGAGGAACTACATTGCTTCTCTTCAATGTACTCTATGCACCTGGGCTGCGAGTTTTCCTTTTATATTTAGTTTCTTTAATGAAGTCAGGATTTCCTTTTAATTCTAGTTCTGATGGTTTGGACATTTTGTATGGAGGCAATATGTTTGGCCACGCTACTTTGAAACATGATTTCTTATTACTTGATTTGGATTATTGTTATAATAATTTGTCTTCTGTCTTTGTCTCACATTTTAATTCCGATTTTGAATCAATTAAATGGCATGCTACACTTGGTCAATATGGCCAATATAGAATGAGTGGACTAGCTAAAGAAGGTCTTTTAGACTGATTCACTAAAGTTAAGTTACCTAGATGTGAGTCATGTTTAGTTGGCAAGGTGACTACGAAGTCTTTTGGTAAGGCTTCAAGGAGTCGAGCCCTTTAGAGCTCATGCACTCTGATATTTGTGGACCCATGAATATGAAAGCACGTCATGGGGCTTTCTATTTCATCACTTTCATAGATAATTACTCAAGATATGAGTATCTATACCTATTATTGCATTGCTACGAGGCACTTGATGTGTTCAAACGTTTTGTAGCCGAAGTAAAGACGCGGCTACAACGAAGAGTTAAGACTCTTCGAACTGATCATGGTCGTGAATACCTCTCACATATGTTCAAAGAGTTTTGTGAGGAAAAGGGCATGCAAACACAACTTACGATTCTTGGCACTCCATAACAAAATGGTGTTGTAGAGTGAAGGAATCTAACATTCCTTGATATGGTCAGGTCAATGATGGCACATGCCAACCTCCCATTAGTTTTTAGGGGGATGCGTTGCTGATGACAACTTATATTCCTAACTGTATGTCAAGTAAGAGCGTATCTGCTACTCTATATGAGTTATGACATGGTAGAAAGCCCTCTTTTGATCATTTACCCCCATGAGATTCGGCTGGTTATGTACACAACCCAACCCATAAATATGAAAAATTAGTCCAAAGGCTACAAAAATGGTGTTCATAAGGTATCTCGAATATTCTAAGGGGTATGTTATATTTAGAGAACATGCTAATGGTGGTGTGACGGAAATAGATTCCCGCAATGTTGAGTTCCTTGAGGATGAGTTCCCAAGTGTTGGTAAAATCAAAACGGACCTAAAGTTGTATGAGTTACAACAAGATGATCTTCTACGCCTCTGTGAGGGGGAGAATTTAAACACTCGTTGTGTGACCGAGCATAGTACTCTTCCAGTATCTGGAAGAGAGGGTGAGATTTTGGTTGCCCAAGAGAATCAATTTGAGAATGAGGTTCGTCCTCAGTCTCCAATTCCTGAACATGAGATTATTCTACTTATTCAGGATCCCACTTTTCCTAGGGATAGTGGGAGTGATTCTCTAACTATTGAGGATTTTACACCTCCTGGAGATAAGGGCAGGAATACCTTAGTGAGTTAAACTAACGAAGGTCCTAGACTCCAAAGAAGTGAGCGTGGAAGAATTCCTCAACGGTATTTTCAAATCAAAGAGGAAATATTCATGCACTCCTTTGGAAATAGAAAAGTCTACCTCTTTTTAAAGGGCGATTGATTCACGAAACCACAAAGAGTGGGTGGATTCCGTGAGGGATGAAATCAATTCTATGGCGAGAAATAAGGTTTGGGCACTTGATGATCTTCCTCCCCGACATAAATCAATTGGAAACAAGTAGGCTTTCAAAATAAAGCATCAAACTGATGGATCGATTGACAAGTTTAAAGCCCATTTAGTGGCAAAGGGCTTTACCCAAATTAAGAAGATAGACTATAAAGAGACTTTTTCTCCTGTGGTGAGAAGTGTCTTTATTCACCTACTTCTGGCCTTGATTGGCCATTTGGATTTAGAATTGTTTTAAATGAACGTAAAGGCTACTTTTTTAAATGGAAATCTTGGAGAAAAGATCTAAATGGATCAACCTATTAGTTTTGTATCAAAAGGTCAAGAGGATGAAATTTGTCTTCTTAAAAGGTCTATTTATGGTCTCAAGTAGTTTTCCAGAGCATTATATTTCAGATTCTATGAAGCCATTATTTCTTTTGGCTTAAACATAGTTTCTAAAGACCATTGTGTGTATGTGAAGAAAACTGCAAAGGGGATTATGTTCTTTACTTTATATGTTAACGACATATTATTGGCTAGAAACAATACGGAGATGATCCAAACCATTAAGCAATGGTTATCCTCCGTTGTTGAGATAAGGGACATTGGTGACACTAGGTATGTCATAGGAATAAAAATAACTTGGAATCATTCCAAGAAACTTCTTGGTTTAAGTCAAGAAGTATACATTAATAAAATCGAGGGACATTTTTAGAAGTACTATTCTAAGCCCGTGGATACTCCAGTTGAAAATGGTCTAACCTTATGTCTTGATCAATACCCTAAAACAGACAAAGAAAAGGAGGAAATGAGCAATGTTCCCTATGCAAGTGTAGTAGGAAGCTTAATATATGTCATACTGTGTACACAACTAGACATTTGCTTTGTGGTTGGTTTGGTAAGTCATTACCAAAGTAATCCAAGACTTGCTCATTGGCAAACTGTCAAGATAATCTTTCGCTAACTATGTGGTACAAGTGACCTAGTCCTTTGCTACCAAGGCAGGGACCTTAGGTTAAAAGGATACTCGGATGCTGATTAGGGTGGTGATCCAGATGAGTATATATCAACCTCAGGATATCTTGGTGCAGTAAAAAAAAAAAAGACTGCATAGCATTTGCAACTATGAAAGTAGAGTATATTGCTTGCTACCTTGGTGTTCAAGAGGATATGTGGCTGAGGAATTTTCTTTAGGATCTCAGTATCACTCCTAGAGTTGATGATCATGTAGAAATGATGTGCGACAATACTATTGTCGTCCAGTTTGCTAAGGATTGAAGTTTCATAGGAAAACTAAACATATCAAGAGGCATTATCATTTTGCTCGAAATGCTATAAAAGAGAAAGAGTTGCCATCAAGTATATATCTACAAGTAAGATAATAGAAAATCCTTTAATTAACCCTATTCCTAAAGACACTTTCATTTATGAAATAAAGACTGACCTTTCTTTTTCAAACGTTCAAAAACATGCAGGTATCTTGTAAGGCACATTAGAAATGTCACCAAAGTTTTGATTGGCCTAGTCACACAAACAATTGTGCTACTACTTGAGAAGTGAGCAGGATGAGACTTTTCTAAATTAACCCTAGGTGTGTATAATATTGAACTATCATTATATTTGCATTGTATGAATGATAAGTTATAAAATCTAGTTGTCGTCTTAATCTAAGATGAGACTTTTGAAAGTCGAATATGAAATACAATCATTTCATATCAAAGCCTTGTAACTGAATCTTGAGTGTCAAGGTTAACATTAGGTATGTTGATCTAATGACTTAGGTTCCTTTTTTAGGTAAAAGCCAGACTTATGATTCGCATAGCATATAAGAGTGACATGCCCAGCTTGGTGAGAGCTATGCCGTGATACACTTTCATACTGTGTGTGCTAAATGTCGATGTGTTTGATGAGTGACAAGTAAGTTCCTTTTTTTGTCACTGTATGACCCTCATTGGCAATACTCTGTGACTTAGAGTTATAATATGAAGCTAAAGCATGATGTTACTACTTTAATGTGTTTTCTAAGGGCTAATATGTATACGGTCTTGCGGAATACATTAGGAAAATAGTTGTACTAAGATGGATTATTTTTAATTGTCTAAGGAAGAATCATTTCCCCATCACTATAAATATCAAGCCCGAGCGATTATATTCAGTATACAATCAATTGATATATCAATAGGCATAAAGGAACCCCACTGGTGATGTTTGAATGATTTGGGTATTGATATTTTATGAAAGTGTTATATCAGTTAAATGGTAACTTGATATAACACTACTTGTTTGTTTTTTGTTGCACGCTCCCTTCCCAGTATAAAGCGTGAGGAGATTTATTGGCAGAGAGATAAGATATTTATGGTTTATGTGACCGGGTGGGAGCTGTTGACCAAGGAAGTAACAGTCACTTAATCCCACACATACTTACACCATAATCACCATTGATTTGACAGTTATAAGGTGATGAATTCATTATTAATTAGCCAATTCAATTTCATGATTCTGTTATAAGCTTTGTGCTACTATAAAATGGGGGTGATCAGATTAGGGAAGACACACAGCTGAGAAGCAAACATTCCTAGATCAAATATACTCTCTGTCCTCTCCCTCATAATAATCTAGCCATCTTTAAGATTTGGGTTTGGGGTGTGTACTCCTTGGTGACTGTAGTAGCCACCTAATTCATGGTAGTATTCAGCAAACAAGATTTGTGTAAAAGCTTCCTCCTCAAGGTGAGTCCTAGTAATCCTTCAGAAAGTACAGCGATTGAAAACTTATTTAGCAATACTTTTGATGTTCTGAAAATTGAAAATTGCATTCAAGAGGAAGACAAATGAACATTAAAAACATAAATTCTAATTAAAAAACTAACTTTTATTTAATCAAAACCATATATTGTTCTTGATGTAAACAATGTCCTAAATTTTTGAGATACAAACCTTAATTGCCAAATCATCTTTTTGTGAATTAAATGTTCTAGTTATTAAAAAAAAAAAAAGTTCTTTTTGGTTGCTTCGTACAAGATTACAATGCCAAAAAAAAAAGTATCATAATAATAATTGTTCAAAATACAAGAAAGAGAACCAAGCTGCTTGGCATCTGCTGCCTTGTTCCACCCTCCCCACCTAGTTTGAATCGGGTGTGGGAGGGGACTTTTCCTTTGTCATTTATTTGGAAGAGGGAGATGGATGTGGGTTGGGCCATGGGCCTGGCAGATTCTTCCCCTTCCCCTGGGCTTATTGGCCTGTTGGATCATACCTCAAATAGAGGGCCCAACAGGTGGTCCACACTTACCCAAAAAAAAAGAGAAAGAGAGTATCTTGTTTTCAGCGCCTCTATTACATGTCTAACATCGAACATTAGCTCGAACTAACCAAAAAAAAAAAAAAAAAAGCAAAAGAAACAATATCAATTGTTATTTGTTAGCCGAATTTAAAATACTATAATTATTAAATTTTGAAATATTTGAATAGGTGCGTGTGAAATAGATTGAGCTATTTCCGTTCGTCAAATTCATATTTAGTTATTCAAATCAAACCCCAAAATAGGGCTAAATGGACTAAAATTTATACTTAAGATTTTCATTAAATTAATTTGAATCTTGATAATAGAAGTTTGTAAATTGGATAACAATATAAGCATCTTCTATTGGACAATCTTATAAGTATTGTAGTTATTAAGAAATAGTACATAATAAGTGTATAAGGAAATTTCAAGACGAAAAACAAGAAAAACATATAGGGAGTATTTGGTGAAGAGATTTTTTTAGAGTTTTTTGATCCAGCTAGATTAGTTATTTGACAAAGTTAAGAAACTAATTTGGGTGTTGAGTAAATTAACTTTTTGAAAGCTTTTTGGACTCAAAAAATTAATTTGAAAAAAAAAACTCAAGTTTTAGGCATTTTAGAATTTATTTTTTGTCTCGCAACTTTGTTACAAACAACTAATTTTATCAAATACTTTCTCTTGAAATAGCTAACAGTTAATACAAATAGCTAAATAGTTAATAGTTAATAACTGTTTGTCAAATACCCTGATCCCTGTATTTATCTATGATATTCATTCGATCACATCAAGTCAATTTTTGTCAACTTCTGATGTGTCAAATCATGTCCAACTACCGTCTAATTGTCAAATCATTATAAGATCCATTTAACTATGAGATCTCCATCCATTTAATTACGATATCTCTATATAAATAGTACGTAAGCAAAATTATTTTTTTTGATGCAAACACATACAAAGATATAAATAGGGTGATCGATTATCGTGGAGATAATTATATATATGTTTCTTTATCAATCATCATTTTTTTGGGGTTTGGGGGGGGTGTTAAAACCGTATAAGGCTTCTCTCCAAATTTCGGTTACCTGTAGATATTATTTCCCCCTACAGCGCTCCCTCTAGTTTTATTTAAATTAAATTAACATTAAAGAAAGGTATGAGATATGACCAATAGACTTATTCTACTCACTATTTATAGCCATAGGCTTAGATCAATCCTACTTTTTTGGAGCTCATGAAGAAAACGTAGCATTGTTCAATATATAAGCATAAGATATCAAGTTGGGAGATAACAGGGACTGTGGACTCAAAAGGGGAGACCACGATGGGCGAATTTAAGATTCAATTTATACATATGACTCATCTTTTTAAGGTTTAATTTATATAAAAAACTTTTGCCATGATGTCAGAGTTACTGATCTTGGTATAGACCTTCAATCTTAGCTATTTTGACGGCAGATGATAGTTATTTTTTGTTCCATCTACCAGACAAATCACACTTTTGCGATAATTTTTTTCCTTTTTATTTTACTCCACAACAAATAAAGCCCACTATGTAGTCATTAATTTTAATTTCTTGAAGAAATCCCGATATGTATCTTCCATCGTTTCACCTCTGTTTAAAGGCCTCTAATATTAAATTAATAGACATGAGTGCTATCCAAAAATGCTACTTTGACCATAAATGCCACCGCGAACACTTGTAAAAGCTTTGCTTTTGCTACAGTGACCTCCACTGTAACTCTTACTTGCATCATAGGGCTGCATGTCGCCCTTGCAGGTTAATATTCCACCACTATTAGCGTTGTCATTGAGCCACACCATTCCCTCTCTATTTTGGTTTTTCCTTCTTGTTAGTTAGATCAGATCTATACTTTTATTCTTCTTTCTCTCAACTCTTTTCTAGATCTTTAATCTCAAACTTTTGGTTTTTTTCATTTTTCCTTTGGTAAATCTGATGTGTTGTTTCCCTTTCTTTTCTAAACCTTTTGAAAAACTTTTCTTCACGATGGCCTCCAAATAAAAAAAGAATGGACCGCTTGCAGCATAATCATCAACCACGATACTAAGGTTCAATTACAACTTCCTACTCAATTTTACAAGGTCAATTTGATCGTTTATCCATGTTCAAAATGAGGGGGAGTATTAAGAGATATTCTATATAATATCAGGAAGATATTATTTTATCTTTTAGGCAGATTATTATCTCGTGTAGAATATTATTATCTCTAGAATCCTATCATTGTTATGAAAGTTATTATTTTATTGTCTACCGTAACATCTATATCAGTAAAGGTAGACTCAAGTCTATACCAAAATGTGCACGCCAAATGTGCAATATGCTATGAATTTTTTTAAAAAAATTTGTGGTTGTTTAGTATTGATGGCCTATTATTGTATATATAAATTTAAGTCACCTAAATTTAAATATGTGGGTTTAATTTCTTACTATTTTAATAATTTTTTTTAAAAAATCAGCAATATGTATTTTTGGGGCCCGATATTAAAAACTTTGGCTGTTGACATCCAACGGATGATTTAAGTTCCGCTATTTTTAGGATGGTGAAGCTAGGGGCTTTAGCTATGACTATACCCAAGTGTGGCAAATATTTAGTCACATTGACATTTAACCACAACTGCTTTCTTTTCGTCAGTGCAATAAAAATAGTTCTGCTAATCTTCAAGCATAATTTTCACATGATCCTATGTTCGGATTAAGGATGAGGAGGAGAAAAGGAGAAATCAAGTAACCCATTTCACTCTTATTTGGGAAAGTAGGAGAGCTTCTCACATCCTTTCCTCCCATTACCGGAACCTTTGTTTGCCCTACATTGGGGATGGATTGGATTAAGGGCAAAAATTAAGGAGTGACAAAATCAATTAGCTCATTTCACCCTCGTTTGAAAAAACCAGGAGACCACCGCAAATCCTTTGCCCCATGCATGGAGTTTTTGTTCGGCCTGACATTCGGGATGAATGGGTGTGGGCAAAATACTAAGAGCATTTCCAGTGGGGAGTACAGTTGGGTAATAGGTCAGGTCGGATCGGATTTGTGTTCATGTCGAACTTAAACGAGTTGAGAATTCTCCAACCTGAACCTAACGCATTTATTAAACGGGTTGAAAAACCTTGACCTGTACCAATTTAGTTTTTAAACGGGTTGACCCGCTAAATCCGTTTAAGATAGATAGACCGAGTTCAGTCGCCTAATTACCCATTTACGCATTTAATATTTTTAACTAGTACGTAATTACATAGTGTTAAAAATTAAATTTACATATCACATTAAACAATTACTCTCTAAAATTTTCCCGATTCATCCTAATTCACAATTTCTAAATTTTTGTATTCTTAATTATATAATAAAAAGGTAAACGGATAAATGTCAAATGGAAAAATGAGTTGACTTATTTAATTCATTTAATTAAACGAATTAAATAAGTACTTTTTCGTGTCGAGAATCCCGACCTAAACATAACCCATTTAATTAAACGGGTTGAACGTATCAACCCATTTAATTAAATGAGTTGAAACTTTATACCCAAACCCACTTAATTTCGTGTCGGTTCGGGGTCGGTAATCGTATCGGGTTAGCTTTTCCCAATTCTAATGGTGAGTCATTTTTTTAGCTAACCAGTGGAGGCCTACCTCTACCACATCAGTTTATGAGCTAATTTTTTTGCTCACAAACCTCCCTCTCTCTAACGCAAGGCTCACCAAATAAAATAATATTCAGGGACCCACTCTACAAGTTAGCCAACCTCTACCATATCAGTTTATGAGCTAATTTTTTTGCTCGCAAGCCTCCCTCTCTTTAACGCAAGGCTCACCAAATAAAATAATACTCAGGAACCCACTCTACAACACATAACTTTATTTTTAGAATCAAAAGAAAAAAAGAAATATTAATTAAAAAATAAAAAAACAAGGAAAAGGTAGGAGTGAGCCGCTCATCCCAGTGAACATCCTCATGAGGCCATTATCGCAAGACAATTGCTGCAGAGTTCTCCCCTCACAAGCCCTTTCTCCTCCACTCTGGCCTGTGAGCCTTCCGATGGAAGGGCTCTAATAGTACATTCACCTTACTTCCCCTTCTCTCACTTTACTAAAATCCAACTAAAATAAAAAGTAACAACCTTCTTTCCCATCCCATTCATAATAATCACACTAAGTGTAAGAACAAGAGCATAAAATACAATCCAATCCATTTTGGGGACAAGTTCTGAAGTAGAGTGTCCTAGTTTTTAATCCAAGCTACAGAGGACAGCTCAAACTTAAACATGATTACATGATCCAGTATGTATGATACATCTGCACATTAAACACCTCTAACAAATATTGTGTTTTAGAAAGAGAGTTACAGCTGTTACTTTTGTAACAACAAACAACAGAGATGTACACTGGCAGAATATATGGTTAGTGACTTTGGTTTCTCTCCGATCACATTAAACGACTTATACATAACCCTCTCAAAACTTCCCCGAAATTGAATCTGTTTCAAATCTCTCATGAGTTTTGCCACTTTCTTCCAACCCTCAACAACCTGTTGAATCTGATGTCGAGTGATAACTTCTCAATCACATCGAATTCTCAACAGGGTATGCATCATTTAGGGAGCTTCTTGGACCCCAGAATTTTCTGTGTTATATTATGAAAGAAGCCGAGAAAGGGAGTGATCCTTAGCGCAATTCCGGCAGCATGATAAAAAACCAAACATCCCAGTCTCTGTGGGTTGAGCAATGTCCCTCTCTCGCCTCTCCATAACTCTCAAGAACTCATCCGCACTCAGGCTTCCATCGCAATTAGCATCAAACACATGGTATATGACATCCACCATATTGTCAGAGAGGGAAACACCGCAAATCTGTCATTAGGGAAGGAATAGTGAACATAAAACTATAAATCCCGAAGCTAACTGGAGAAAAAGAAATATGACTAACAAATTAAAAGATGGCAGCAGGCAAGGATAACCAGAGAGCAATGATGCACAATAGTGAAGCGATAGTAAAAGCCAAGAATGTATGTAAAAAACGAAAAAACAATGGATGAATGCTTCTTTGAAATTTGAACCAAGGTTTAACCCTAGTTAAGAAGGTTGTGCTATAAGGATTCATCCCCTACTACATAATATCAAGAATTCGCATTAGAAGCTCCAATAAAGATCTATGCTCGGGGGCTGCCCAGCACAAGGGGATGGATAATTGTGTTGTAGGGACTCTTCAATTCTTTTCAAGTACCCCTTTGGGATTATTTGGATGGCATTTGCCATCTCATTTAGACCTGAAATGTCTAAAGTTTTCAGCAAGCATAAAACTATTGACACTTGGAGATGTTCTACATCTGCTTTGTGTCAGTCAAATCTGAGCATACATTAAACCACAGAAACACAGCAATGCACATGATACGGCATACATGGTTTCTTTCTGTTTCGCTTTTGCTCGTTTTTTTTTTTGGGGGGGTTTTGCCCGGGGGGGGGGCGCGGGGGGAGAAGTGAACAAGGCCAATGAGATCAGCGTCTGAACTACAGAAACAGCCAGTAACGCTATACCTGAGATGCAGCTCTTTGGAAGTCGGACCTCGTTAGCAAACCAGTGACTTCACCAAAGGTGAATAAGGCCAATGCAAAAGGCTCCATCTTTTTACGTAATTCTGCAAAATTGCGAAATTCATCTTCCGTAACGCGTACATTTCTAAGATGCAAATCCTTGTCCAATTCGTCAACCCGATCAAGCAACTTGTTTATATGCCTGATGTCAGCAGATGCAACCATCGAGAAAGCAAAATCCTTGGCTGATATGCTACCTTGTGATTTATAGTCATAATGAGAAAACTCCAACCGTAGCATCTGAAAACGACATGTATAGACCCATTCATGATTATAATGCAGAAAAAAAAAGAAATAATGAAAAGAAATTCACCAAGCCTAGAAGCTTACTTCATCTTGCAGATGCCTTAAGAATTCAACAAATTTACCAATATGTAAGCGTCCCTCACCATCTTTGCCAAAGAAGTACTCAACCAGGCCTCCATTCTCTACCGAACCTCCAATTTTAATTCCAGCTCGAAGCCCATCACAGTGAGAAGCTCCTTGTCTATTTTGACTTCTCATTAGAGCCATCACCTTTTTGAATTCATCCCTGTCAATCTCTCTAAAAAACATAAAAGCACAACAAATAAGAGACTCGACAACTACAATTATATCAGCAGACATGAAAGAGAATATGATGATAGCATGTGCAACACGGAAGAAAATCATATACACACCCATTGTTATCAATATCAAACATCTTAAAGGCCACAGAGAAGCTTGATTCTGGAATGCTGAGCAGGGTAACGAAAAAGATGTACCTGATGCAACAAATTTACAGATACTTGTTAACACATGAAATTTGAAGGGGTGGAGAGGGGGGAGGGGGAGGACACTAGATACAAGTAGCTTACTCTTTGAAAGATATTAGTCCATCATTGTTCACATCAAAGAGCATAAAAAACTCAGAAGGAAGGCATCTTAATTCGCCAGGGGATGGCTCCAAAGGCAGGGATCCCTCTCGGACTATATCAGATTCTGAAGGAGGGAAAACAGGGACAACAGCTCGCATCAGATCTGACGGTGTCATCAATACTTCTCCATCAGCACTCCGGTAAGATGCAAAGTACTCGAACACCTTCACAAATTACAGGCCAGCTCATCTGAATCAATTATAGGCATATATAGGATTCATTCAAGATATTGACATCATCTAAAGTTCAAAATCTGCCAAAAAATCAATATACAGTCGCCAAACATACGACGAGAAAACATCATGCGCTCTGAGAACTACAGTTGACAAGAGAGACAATCAAAGGCCCATAATTGCAACATAACTTCTGCTGAGGAGCACCGGAATGATGGACAGTAATAACTTCCCATCTGCATTCCTCTTTCTTCTTTTTTTTGTCCTCTTTTTTGGGGAGCGGGGAAGTTGCATGATGATTAACTTTTCTCAAAAATTCCTAATCGAATTTCCACAAGCCAAAAGCCCCCCCCCCAAAACAAAAAAAAAAAACGAAAGAAAGGACCAAAATTTCATAATTTAATCCCACATAAAATACTTATTACTTAATTTACCAAAATTTTACATCATAAAATTCATTAAAATGGCAAGGCAATGATTCACAGAACTCTCTTCTTCCTTTTGACCATTAGTAGAACAGTCAAGTCAAACAATAGCAAACTTTTCTTTGATAAGAAAAGGTAAGTTGGAACAAATGATAGCAAATCATATTGGGGTATCTTGGAAGTGAAACTTTGGGCAATGCAGAACTAAGCTAGTCATAGATAGGGGGACAAATTTGACCTTTAGGCCACGACCTACTAATGATTCAAAAGACTATTTTCATATGAAGAGATAATCTATATGGGTTTTGTTATTTAAAATGCTATGTGCAGTAATCATGATTTCAAGATTTAAAACCATAAGATCTTAAACAATATTTACAAATGGCATAGCAAAAACTATAAATAACCAGTGGGAGGTTTCTCTATGAAATTGTTCAGTCTGTTAAAAAAATTTCAATTTCACTAGGACACTAACTGTTTTTCAAAAACCCCGGAAATGGTAAAGTACTAGTGTACTACAGCGAGCATAATGGTCCAAAAGAAGTGTTACCTAATCCAATTTTCACAACCAAAACGCCAACCCCCCCACCCCCCCCCCCCCCCCCCCAAAAAAAAAAGAGCCCAAATTTTCATGATTTAGTCCCATAGAAAACACTAGATCTACCAAAATTTTACATCATAAAATTTATTAAAATGGCATGGCGATGATTCACAGAACTCTCTGCCTCCAGTGATCATCAATAGAACAGTACAATCAAATGATAGCAAATTTTCTTTGATAAGAAGAGGTAACTTGGAACAAATGATGGCAAATTCTGGCACGATCGTTGGTGCACGAGATCTCTTCTCTTCTCTTTATGTTCTTGCTATGCATAGAGATACTACTATTGTAGATTAATGTCAACAGGGGTCTAGTACCATTGCGTGGTCTCCTATTTTCATCCGTGATGCTTTTGCTGATGATGCTCTACTATTCTGGCCTCCTTTCTCAACAAGTTGAATACAATTACAATCCACAATTCACTTGGTGTGGTTACTTGGGATCTCAACTCCAAAGGAATTTTCACTGCCAAATCTTATCATTTAAAGCTCTTGTCTTATTCTTCCTTCGCCACTCACTCTTTTTTTTTTTGGGGGGGGGGGGGTTCCCTTAGAAAATTATTTGGAAGACTACGGTCCCTCGAAGCTGTCGGTTTTTGTATGAGAAGCTTCGCATGGTAGTATTTTGACATGTGAAAATTCACAAAAGAAAGGAATTATCTTGGTGAATAGATGCTCAATGTGCAAAGAGGATTTGGAGTTGCCTGATCATCAATTGTTGCAATGCAATTTTACAAGGGCTCTTCGGGAGTTAGCCTTCTAACTTCTGTTGCTTAGGGTTTTCTTGGGTTGTTTTGGACTCTATGAGGAACCATCTTTCAGCTTAGGAGGGTGCTTTTGGTAGGAAAGCTATAGAGAAAAGTTTCATTGATCGCACATGTAATTTTTTGGACTATTTGGCGTGAGAGAAACAAAAGAGTCTTTGAAAGAGAGGAGACACCTCTTCAACGACTCAAAGATAATATCGTAAAGACTCTTCTTCTGGAAGTGCTAACTTCCAATCTTCTTTCAATGTCACTGATTTTGTGAATAAGTTCTATCTTGGACGTACATAACCCTTTTGCAGGATGCTTGCTGGCGTGCATTCTTTTGTTCATAATCTATTAATATACTCTACTCTATGACCTTAGTCCTCCCCCCCCCCCAAAAAAAAAAAAAAACCAAAAAGTGATAGCAAATTATATTGGGGTATTCTGGAAGGGAAACTTTGGGTATAGAACTAAGCTAATCATAGAAAGGGAGATGAGTTTGACCATAGGCCATGACCTACTAGTGACTCAAAAGACTAGTTTCACATGAAGAGGGATCTACATGGGTTTGGCCATTTAAAATGTTATGTGCAGTAATCATGCTTTTAAGATTTGAAGCTAAAAGATCCTAAACTATATTTACAATAAATAAGCAGCGGGAGCTTTCTGTATGAGAAATTGTCCAGCTTAGATTAAAAAAGCCCGAAGCGCAAAAAAGCACAAAGGGTCCTAGGGCCCGGGGCGGGGGCTTTTTAGACGCGAGACGCACTTTTAGTAAAAAAATGCTTGAAAATCATTCCAAAACCATATTTCTTCAAAAATAATCTAGACAATGGCACCAAATAAGTGATTTTCACTAACCACTAGAAACAAAAAAGAGAATCAATTAAACACAGTAAAATACAATTAAAGCATTAAACACAACTCAATTGGATTACTATATTGAACCCCAAAACCATAACACATGCTGCCAGCCTGCCAGGGAGGGTGGGAGGGAGGGGCGCAGAGAGAGATAGAGAGAGAGCCAGAGAGATGGAAAGAAATGGAGAAAGATTAAGAAGCACCCAAAACAAAGCAAGGCTTCAATATCAGTGTAACAGTGTAGGAGGCACTATTTATGACCTCCTTGAAGCCCCAAAAAAATAACAAAAGGAAACAAAGAAAAACCTTCCCAGCCTATCAAATACCAGAGCAAGAGGAGGGTGAAGAAAGTCCGAAAGAAGACAGGAGAACAAAGCATTTACTAGATTGTTGTCACCAAGGTTAGGGTTTTTAGCTCCAAACTCAAGTTCCGTAGCAGCAACATGCTTTATTTACTTCTCGTAGCAGCTTGATTGAAAGGTTTCCGTGAAGAAAAAGACAGGTCAAGGCCCCTTAAAGTTTTTTTCTTTTTTTTTTCCAAATAGTCTGTTATGATCTATGAAGCCCAGAAAAGCCCAAAAATGTGCAAGCTTTAAGAATGGGCTAGGCCTGACCTATTCCAAGGCGCCACCGGGTGGGCTTTGGGCTTTTGTGAGACAAGGGCGCGCTTTTTTAAACACAGTTGTCTAGTCTGATAAAAATTTCAATTTCACTAGGACACTAACTGTTTGTCGAAAACCCCACAAATTGCAAAGTACTACAGCAAGCATAATGATCCACAAGAAGTGTTATCCAGCAAGATTTACATAATCATTATAAGCATATGTTGCAAGTACCTTCTCAGGAGGGCTTCTTGTCCTTAGACGTTTTTCATAATTGAAGAACACCCTCCTCCTATAAGAATCTGCCATAGGGTGGATACGTCAAATTAGAACCTCAGTAAGAAGATGCAAGCATAACCTATTTTGCATAAGTTTGGATTCTTTGATGCAGAATTTTACACATATGATGGACTTTGCCCAATTGCAGTACTCAAAAATAAAAATTAAAAAAAGAAAGTCAAATTCATTCACTTTTAGATGACAGAATAGCTTCAATTTTGATGAAGAAAGGATGATTTGCTAAGGTCAGCCAAGAATCTACAGCATGTCACTCACATATAAACCAAGAATCAAACTAATAGTGACAGAGAGTGCGGTAGTTGTCAGGATTGGGACAGAGAACCAGACGTCATTATCAAGGGAAGAACTACCCAAGAGTTTGGGGGTGGGGGGAGACTGCAGAGCTCAATGCGACACTCTTCCATGCACAACTAGCATCAACAAATATGGTTTGGTGGAATTCTTTCCCCTCGATTTTGAATAAATATGGTTTTCCAAATAATCAAGGCCACAACTTGAAACAGCCTGAGAAACTAAGCATGTAAGCTGCAAAGGAAAGCTCTTAGAGGTTTTGCTAAGGATAATACAAAAGGACTGGAAGCAGGAATGAATATGAGACAGGAATTCAGCAAGTCTTTTGACTAATTACAGCAATTAGCATTTGCCGAAGGAAATATGAACATGACATGCTAGCAAGCGCAGTTCCTTTTTTGCATAGTAATTTGTAAATGCAGCAGTCTCATGTGCTTGGGTGTGGTTCTTTTGCCATGATTATACTTGTAGATGGCCAACTTATTCAGTTTCCATAACAAAATTGTATTGAAAACATTTTGCAATATTTGATACTGTCTTGAGATCAATTTTCTGTGCTGACAGTTTCTGCTGTTTAGCCTTCTACTCAGGTATAACAGATTCTGTTCATTATTTCTGAAAAAGTCATATGACGCAATGCAAAAATGCTTATGAACAATAATTATTTTAGGTTTGTCTCTTCTGTTTATTACCGGAATCTAGAACTAATTACCTAATCGCTGCTGAGCGACAACCCAGATACGCCAAAAGCTAACATGAGCAAACACATACTTCCATATTGCGTTTTTATAGTACTGAAACCAATCCCCTCCATACATGACATAGAAGCAAATCCAAGCTAATGGCAGCATAATACCATCAATAAAATTTACACATGAAAATCTTGTCCAGCTTGCTGCATTTTCTGTTTTTTCTAGGAAAGCACACAAATACCCAACTACCCATTTTTGCAATTTGATTTAGTAAACAATTCTGCTCTCGTATGAGGAAAATCCAAGCCAACTTTTAGCCCTGTCCAAGCCATTGAAAACACAAAATTCTGCGAATCTTCAACCCCACTACATTTCTGACATAGCAAAAAGTCCCCTCCACCAATCAAGTAAATCCAAGCTAATTTTGCCTACAATCAACCAATTCAAACACAGTATGACAGTTAGACAATGACCTAGGATCTCCCTCCAACTCCAGACCTCCAATATTTCATTTTTTTTCCTCAACAGCCCAGAAGATTTTTCGCATAATTTAAACAGGAAGCAACCCAAAACATTGAAGAAGGAGACCAACCTCGAAAGAAAAACTTGGGCCTCTTATAGGGAAAAGAACGAGGAGCAGAATCCAAAGAAGAATTCGAAGTAGCTTCTGCGGCAGCAGATGACCAATCAGCAAAAGCCAACAACGATTTCCCTTTGAAAAAATCAAAAAAGGAACTAGAAGAAGAAAAAGAAGAAGAAACATTATCAACATCATCATCATCAAAATCACGAGTAGGTGATGAGAGAGTGTAAAACAAAGCTCCTACGCTCGACCCAACAGCGATCCCAGAAACCCATCTGAGAAACCATGATCTTTGATCGTTGATTTGGGAAGAAGAAGACGGTTGTGGGTCCCCACGAGCGGCAGAGGACAGGTGGCGAACTGGGTGCCGTTGGATGGAGGGAAGGAGATGAATCGAGGGTCGAGATGTTCTTAGAAGAGCAGAGGAAGACATTGGAATTGAAAGGGGTTTTTTTTGGTCCGGGAATTGAAAGGGGTTTTGGTTGGCTATGGAGGATGAAGGGAGGTTGACTAGAGGGAGATTTTGGGAGGAAGTTGGAGCGGTTGAAGAGATAGTTTTTAGGGGAGGGTGGGGGTTGGACAACAGTAATAGCGGCTTTGGGGATGAGAAGTTGACTCCGACCCACAGAAATTGCAATTTGCTGATATCTCAAACCGCGTCACGACCAAAGAGGAAAACCGAAAACTGCTATCCCACGTCTCAGTTGTTTTACGGTCCGCCCGGGAGTATGGTTACTTCCGCAGCGCAACTATAAAACATGAATTTCTGTATACTCCTTCAATAAACACTGTATAGCTTGCCGAAGAATTCTTAAGTCTATATAAGTAGGAGTGTCTTGGTTGGGGATGGGCATGGAGCGGATACGGGGCGGGTAGAGCTATATCCGCACCCATAACTGTTTTCAAAATTCATTCCCATACCCGCATCAATACCAATCGGGTTTTCGTAATATATCCCCATATCCATACCCATTGGGTATTTCAGGTGTTTCGGGTTTTAATCGGGTACATATAAATATTAAAATTCAATGCCCATTGGGTTCTTTTTGTTTTATCCAAAGAAATTCACAATAATAATTGAAGGAAAAATGTGATCTTAGCAAGCTAGCACATTTAACAGTAGCACATCATTGTCATTGCAATTCACCAATCACCATGACAGCTTGCCTGCTCATAGTCTCAAGATGTCATACAATCATACTTATAATAAGAATACAAGATGAGTTATACAATCTAGATGCTGATGTTCTGGGAATCTGGGTACGTACTTGATACTACATACACATAAACCAACATTCACGCACAAGCTAAAAATACTTGATTTGGGTACATCCCTGCTGCCAACACATCTTCAACAACAACACCAAAGTTCTAAAATTTAATACGTCAACAATTCAACACCAAAGCCACCAACAATTCGAGTAGAATGCAAATGCCCTGCCGCTGCCAGCATATCTTCAACAGCAAAAAGCCATCACAATGCCTCCATTCCAACATCACTTTCAGTCTCCTATGAACAAAATCAAATAATAAACATAACACCACTTTTCCTTTTGTATAAATATAAAGAAATTAAGAAAAAGGTTGTAATAATTAAGAAAACATGTTGCTTACTAGAGCAATGACTTCACTTATTACTTGACCATCAGAATCAGAATCTTCAAGGACCGTAGCAATAGCAAAAGAACTCTCCAATTTAGTAGCTACAAAGCAAGTTGTGCATTTAGAATTCAAAAACTAATATTATATGAACTCTAAAACAATAAACCAAAAAATATATGTTACCTTTTGCGGTTTCTCCAATCATCCAATTTTGCATACACATCAATACTTCCACTATCTTTGTATGCAACCTTGAGCGATGAGGACTAACCACTCATCCACCCATACTAAATGCACTCTCAGAAGCCACGGTAGAAACTAAAACTGCTAATAAATCTCTAGCAATCACCCTTAATGTCGGATACCTGAAATCTTTTTTCCAAAAATCTAATATGTCAAAATGTTTTATATCAGACATCACATCCTCCTCCAAATAATGATCTAACTCCCATCTCAAATTGACCTTTCTTTTCTTAGTTTTCTTATGTGCACCATATCTATCTTGATAACCTTCTTCAAAAGACATTTTGTGAGAAAAAGGAGAGTCACTAGTGGAGGTTGGAGTAGGAAGAGAGATCCTCAATAATTGAAGCTTCAACTTTTCTACCCACATACTCCACTAAGAGATCATACAACAAGGAGGTTACTCTTTGAATCTCCCTAGAAGCCTCACATTTATAAATCTCCTTAAAATAAAAGTCCACATAATCCAATTTATTTCTTGGATCAAGTATTGAAGCAATTGCTAATAGGCCATTCATTTCACTCCAATATTTATCAAACTTATCAAGCATTCTAGATGCCATATCAGCAATAATCTAAACATCAGATTTCAACTAACTTTGCAAATTCAATTTAATCTCACAAATAAGCCTAAAGAGCAAGTTGGCAATGGGAAAATTTCTTCCAGAGATTAACAAAGTCACATCATAGAAGATCTTCAATTTCTCACACATCATCTCGGTAAATTTCCAATCATTGGCGCTTGGTAAAGAAAAATTCAGCCTTAAATTTGTACGTTTCAATCTCTCAAAATTTGCCTTATAAGGTAAAGCAGACTCAAGCATCAAATAAGTGGAGTTTCACCTAGTCTTACAATCAAGATGAATCTTTTTTGTGGACTGAATTTTCAAAAACCTTGCTGAGTCCTCAAACTTCTTATATCTTTTAGGAGTTGCAACCCAAAAAGCAATACAATCACGAATTCTCTCAATTCCATTACCAATCACATCCAATCTATCTTTCACAATCACATTTAAGATGTGAGCACTACACTGCATATGCAAGAACTTACCACCAAGTATAAGAGAATTATTTTCAAACTTCCCAAGCAAGATATCCATCATGGAATCATTTGTTGTACAATTATCCACAACAATAGAAGAAATCTTGTTCTCTAAATTGTATTCAAACAAGCACTGATCCATGAGAATGGTTGCAAGAACATCACTTGTGTGTGAATGTGGCACATTCATGAACCTATACCATTATTAAAAAATATTAATAGCACACCAAAATAAGCATACATATAATATAAACAAACATTAAAGACACATTATGATTTATGAAGCATTATTATATTTATCAAAGAAGCATTATTAATCATTATTAGTATCAAAGAAATAGTATCAAAGTCACGTTATGAAACAATTTAATCATCAAATATAAATAAGTATACCTCAAAGTATGATTTTCAAGTATCCAATCATCATCCACAAAATGAGCATTCACGGGCATATACTCCTTCTTCTGATTAGAAGCCGTCCATAAATCAGTAGTCACTACAACTCTGCCTTCATTCACCTCCAACAACTTCTTCAAAGTAGATTTTCCATCGTCAAACATCTTCAGAATATCAGTTCTTAAAGTGCGACGAGATATCATTTCAAAATCAGGGTTTAGGCTACTAACAAATCGCCTAAAACCAAGATGATCAACCATACACAGAGGATATTCATGCATAATAATCATCTCAGCTAACTCTTTCCTTGATTTTTCTTGATTGAACTCATAATTCTCTAATCTTTTGTCTCCATTATTTTTAGTCTTAAATCTTAGGGCTTGTTGCCCACTAGCTCGCATCTTTCTCTTTACACAAAACCTTTGTAAATGGTCACTTAAATGCTTAGTCCTATGTGAGCTCTTCGCTGAAAGTTTGTGCTTACAATGCACACAACAAGCCTTTTCGTCCCCAGTACCCTCACCCTCTAAATCAAATTCACTCCATACCCAAGAAGTTCGTTTTTTACCTCTGCTTGCTGCTGGAAAATCAGAAGGGTCAACCTCATCAATTTGCTCATTTACCTTTGCAAATGAAGAACGTCCACCTCGACCACGTGAAAGACGTGGGGGACGTCGTGCTACTGATGAAACTGGTGGTGGTGGAGAAGGACTAGGATCCGTTAAAGGGGTAGAAGTGCCAACGGTTTCCGATTGACTTGCACTATCCATCTAATATGATAATAAAAAGAAGATGAATTAACTTAATTCTACAAACAATCAAAAAATCAGTGACTAATAGGATAACAGAAGGACAAGAATTGAGAACAAAATAGGCCAGACATTCAAAGAACAAGAAGGCATATTTGCAAGCACTCCCAAGCAGAAAAGCATCAGAATTAAGAAACTATATTAGCTAGATTAAAATCCCTAAAAACAAGCATAAGAAACTGACTGAGGCTTTTCAAAAACCTGAATAATTGTTTTGTATTCAGATCAGTCAGCAATGAGAACTCAAGAACAGCAATAAGAACTCAAGAATAGCATTAGTCAAGAACAAATAGGCCAGACACACAAGAACGAGAAAGCATCAGTCAACCCAGGCATGAACGAGAGCATATAAGTTCATAGGCCAGACACTCAGACTGCCTCATTTGAGTCATTTCTACTCAGACACAAGAAAGAAATAGACATTTCACAAAATCTGTGAGATAAACCACAGCACAAAGTCATCACCGACACAAATTGCAATTTTGCATCACAGACACAAACACAAAATCTGAAAGGAGACGAAAAATGAACAAAGAAGGCATGAACGAGAATCAACTAATCAAGGTCTACTGAAAGAGAGTTAAAACAAAAAAGAAACTGAGAAATCATACTTGGACTGAGGGAATCACGGTTTGGTGAATTGGTATGTGACTCTTCGGCGGTAGTTCGGCCTTCGCTCAGGGTCTGAGGCTTCACGGAATGAATCGGTTGCCTGAGTCTCCTGAGTGCCTGAGATGGGAAGAGAGCGAGAGCGAGAGAGAGAGAGAGAGAGAGAGAGAGAGAGGGAGCTAGAGATGGCGAATTGGAGAGTGGCGACTGAGGTGAGGTCTGCTGCCAGTGCTGCGTGAGAGCCGTGAGGCGTGAGGGATGACTGGGTCACTGAGGGAGGGGAGTGAGTCGAGTGAGGCAGAGAAGAGTGATTACTGCTAGGGTTTGCAAGATGGGCTTGGGCGTATAATGGGCTTCACCCTTCAGTTCAACAGTAAAACTGTTAGTATTTAGTAAAATTACAATTCGTGTATGGGGCGCGTACGGGTACGGGGCGGGTGATGCATGTACCCAAACCCATACCTGTTTTTACTGTATCCGCTCCATACTCGTTTTTTAAAATTTTTTTGTACCCATACCCGTTATAAACGGGGCGGGTTTTTCGGGTTCGGGTATAACTCCCATCCCTAGACTCTTGGTTACCTTTCTCACTCGGGTTTGTATTTAGGGTTTGCAGAATTTGTGCTTGGTGCATAAGTTTGGTTGTGAGCCTTGGTTTCTAAGTTTTGTGTTCAAGCTTTGGAATTCCTTACTTTTTGGTCTATTAAGAGCTATTGGGCAATCCTGAAATAAGAACCTAATAGGCTGACCTGCTTACCATTGTTTTTTTTTTTTTTTAAAAAAAACTGCATACTATGGCTTGGTTTGTTTGTTGGAGTTAAGATGTTAAGTGGTGACAAGCTTGTATTATTGATGGCATGTCATGGTTCAATTCTAGTTATCAATAAATACAATTTTTTTCCTTTTTATTGTTGAAAGTATTTTCTATGTGAGTTTTTTTTTTTTTTGGGTGTATCAGTTATAAAGTTTAAAAAGATATTAGCAAATACCAATGCATAATAGTCCTTTTTTTATTTAATTTTTTCTGGTTTCAATGAGCATATGGAATAGACAACGAATATATGTTTTATTGTAAATTAACATAACCTATAAAAACAAATTTATGTGCATATCTTTCATGCTCACCAAATAATATTTTAATAATATTCACCAAAATCATTATTAATAGCTGAGAATTCTTTAATTTTGTATCTTTTTTGGGCAATATTTTCTTGAAGTATTTTTTTTTTTTTTTGGAATAACATATCCAATTAGTCAAAATAGTCTTCAATCAAATTTTATCCACAAAAAATTACTGACTAACTAGTACAATATTGCTCACCAGAAACAAACTTATTGTTCACTTAAAAATACTTTTATGCAATTAATGTTTTATCATTCATCAAAAATTATTTAATAGTTTATAAATGATATTGATATACGTTCTGAATATTAAAAGTTAGAATTTGTGCAAAAATAAGCTAAACAATACTACTAAGAATATTTGTTCTATTGTTCACAAAAGTTAACCTATTGTTCACAAAAAGTAACTTGTTTTTCGCAAAATAGAAGCTATTGTTTGCAAAACATAGCTTTTATGCTAGCAATGTGCTACTGTTCACAATAAATCTTTAATTTTTAAAAAAATATTATTTAAAGTTTGGTTTAATCAAAAGATATGCTAAGCTATATTACTAAAAAAATTTATATTGTTCACAAAATATTGACCAATTGTTCACAAAAGGTAGACCTTTTGTTCACAAAATTGAAGTGTTTTATGCACACATTAATATTACTCACTAAACACATAACTAATGTTTTATCATTCACCAAAAAATATTTAATAGTTCACAAACGATATTCGTTATATGTTCCAAACGCTAGAAGTTAAAAATTGTTTAAAAAAAACCTAAACAATATTACTAATAAAAAAATATTTTATTGTTCACAAGTGAACATATTGTTCTCAAAATAGAAACATATTGTTCACATAATAGAACTTTTATGCTTGCATGTGTTATTGTTCTTAAAAAATTTTACTTTTTTTTAAAAAATATATCCCATTAGTTAGAGTTTGGTTTTATTAAAAGATACGCTAAGCAATATTACTTTAAAAAATTATTTTGTTCACAAAACGTTGACCTATTGCTCACAAAATGTAAACCTTTTGTTCACAAAATAGAAGTGTTTTATGCACACATTAATGTTATTGATTAAACATACAATTAATGTTCACTATATGAACAATCTCCGAACCTTACGTGAACGCAGGATGCTTGTGTACCAGACTACCCATTTTTTTATGTGAACAATGTTACCAATAAAAAAATTCCTATCGTTCACAGAACACTGACCCATTGCTCAAGAAATTGAAGTGTTTTATATACACATTATTATTGCTCACTAAACACATTATTAATGCTCTCTATATAAACAATATTACCAATAAAAAAAATATTATATTGTTCACAAAATATTGACCTATTATTCACAAAAGGTAAACCTAGTGTTCACAAAATAAAGATTATTGTTTATACAATAGAAGTGATAACATACACATTATTATTACTCCCTGAACACATTATTAATGTCCACTAAATATAATATCAATGCTCACTTGCTAATATGGTTCGATTTTATTTACTAAAGCTCATTACTTTTAAAACAATTTAAATAGTTGTTGAGTTATCATTTTTTTCTAGGGTTATGTTTAGAAAATACACACCTTTTGAATAGGTAACAAATTTTTCTTTTGTAATGAAGGAATTTTTTTTTAAAAAAAATTCATTCATGAGTACAAAAAGAAGTCAATGCAAAGAAAGAAGAATTATAATAATAGAAACAAAAAAAGCTGCATATTTTACTTATAGAGGAAAAATATTATATATACTTTGAATAAGAAAAAGAATAAATTTATTGTACAAATAGTCAGAAATTTGGTTGGTAAAAAAAGAAAATTTTACGATAAATAAACTGGGAAAAAAATCTCCAAAAATTAGGAAAAAAAGACGAAGGTTCTAGTGAATGAGTAAATGAGGGCGGTAAGTTGGTTAACTGAGTTTTTTATTTAAAAAAAGCACAATTGCATGTGACTGATTTTGAACCAACAAGCTTACTTCACGCATAAGGCCCCCCCCCCCCCCCCCAAAAAAAAAATCGAGCTATCCACCGTTTGCTGGTTTTTCTTGCATTATATATATATACACACACATATTAGTATAGACCCGTACGATACATGAACTATCTTTTAAATTAAATTTTAATTTAAAAACTATAAAATATTTATTTTATAAACTCAATTGTCTCAAACGACACCATCTTCGAAAATTAGATATCCAAATCTCTTTCAAAACAAAATCATTTCCTCCTTTTAACTCCTATGTTTATGTATTATGCATCAACCTTTGTGGATTGCAAATTTTACATCATAGTATATCTAACATTTGATACTTCCTATGATAACTCAAAAAAAAAATATGAATCCAAAAATATAACATATATTAGAGACTCTCACATAGCTATAAATATAGAAAATTATACATAAATTTTTAGGGTTATTAGAGAAGCCATTTTCAAAATAAATTGAAGAAATCAATTTGCGAGAGAGAGAGAGTGTGTGCGCGCACACGCTTTGATGAGAGAAAGAGACGTGCACAAAATCAATAGCCGAAAGTATCTAAAGCTCCGACATTCACGTATCACGTATAATCGAAAATATGAGGAGTAGGTAGTTAACTCTCCTAAATTTTATTTTTAAAAAAAATAAAAATAAGGTAGTATTTTGCTTAGAGAGAGACGACAGTTACAAACTATTTTTTTAAACTTTTAAATCAAGGGTTTAGATTTAATGTATTAATAATATTTGTGGCTAAAATTACATCAAATCCCGCAAATCACTCTCATGTTAGTATTTTAGGGTTTTCCAAATATTGTTATTAATACATTGTAGATAGATAGATAGATTAGATACAAAATCCAAGACTTAGATTTGATAGATGACTAATTTTTATGGCTGAAATTACATCAAATCCTGCAAATCACTCCCATTGTAGTTAGCATTTTGGATTTTTTAAAAATTATCACTTTTGTTAATTGCTTGAATTTTTTTAGATAATAGAATTATCATGTATCCTTTATCAAATATAATCGAAATTATGAGTGATTATTTTAAATAATAAAAGCTACAAATAGGTATTTTACTTACATGAGGTGGTTTTTTTAAACTGAAATCTCCGGTTTAGATTTAATGAATAAATGTAATTGCCTAATTTTTTTTCTAGGTAATTAGATTATCATCTATCTTTTATTATGTATATCCGAAATTATGGGGGATTTTTTTAAATAAAATAAGGAGATATCTTTACTTTAAAATCAACGGCTTAGATTTAATGCATAAATAATTTTTATGGTTAAGATTACATCAAATCCTGCAAATCAGTCTTATTGCACCATTCAAGAGTTTTGTAAAGATTACTATTATATATAATAGTGTGTGTATATATATATATATATATATATATATATATATATATATATATATATATGAAGGATTGGCGCACAATGTTCGTACGGCCGTGTAGTTGGTAGTTGGTACAATTTGCACCCACTTATTTGCCTTTGTCTCTTTTTTTAATTTGTTTTTTATTACTAGAGGGAGCCTTGTCAATTGCAAGTTTGCAACAAATGAGAACGGATTCTCTTTTGACGGTAATCATATCACCAAATTTCATCCTATTCAAATATTATCTAACAAGGATATAAGTTAGCTGAATTAGTGAATTCTTTTAGAGTTGTTATCATAGACATGAGTTCGAATGCAGCCTATATTGGTCTTTGCGTCTCATTTGCATTAAAAAAAAGAAACAAAATGTCCCAGAATACAAATGAAATCACATCTATATGCCCAAAGTCTAAAAGAGCCATACTTGCAAAGTTAATGTGTCACAGTACTTTAGACTTTGATCTAGGTAGGATTCGAAGTTGGGCATTAGATTTTAATCTAAGGGCTAATCCTAATAGGAGGAGCCTAAATTATTTACCCAAGCCTCCAACCTTAGGCTTTGGAGTAACATCCCAGGGAAACCCAATGGAAAGCTTGGCCTAATAGCCTGAAGAACTCATTAGTTGTAACTTAATTTCGACTAGGGGTAAGGAGAAGAGATTTGATCTTATGCAATCTCCTCATAAGAGGCAATAATATCTCTAAAGATCTTTTCTAAACCCCTGTGTATTAAAACTATTATCTAGAGTAAATAAAGCAATCTAAGCTTTTCTTTATACATTGATTACCCTTTCTCAATTCCCTCTCTAATTTGAGTATCGGAGGCTCTTTAAAGGGGAAAATTTCCTTCTCTCTTATTGAGTTCTTTGCAAGACATAAATTGTCCCAATCTACAGCCCAAGAAGATTCTTTTACCTTAAGCTGAAACATATGCGTATAAGTAGTTTTGAGTTCAAGTCTCATTTATTAGATCAAGATTAAAGAGAACAAATGCTAAACCATGTTAAATTTTATAGATAAATGTAACATGTCCAGCATATCAAACGACTTTTTATATCCTGCTTGTATTAGCACTTCAAAGGCTAATTTTGGTGTTTCTGAACACCTTATGTTAGAGGATGCCAAAAAGTATATCAAAGGACTCACAAATTCATGTTATGAAAAGTTGAACGCTCAAACTGATTGAATTTTATGACGAAATGATCAAACCACTTAAAACTAAAAATCACATATTTGTATGAAACAATGACTTATAAAATTAACGTGCATTTCTCTATTGGCATAATATAACACAAAATTTTGGGTAGCTTCATTCTAGATTATCTTGTAATTGTCAATATTATTTGTCTTTAGTAGCTTGACAATTACCTAATATGATAAAACAATTCAATTATATTAGTTTAATTTAATTGATTAATTATCTCACAAATACTATTGTATGGTTAATGAGTAAAATTCAATGTTACCTTTTGGCAACCACAAAAACATAAATTCATAGTTTGTTGAAATGTTGAATGAAAGTTCAAAACCATTCCACTTTGAGAGGAGTTAGATTCAAATTTTGAACAAAACCAAGCCATAGGTCAAAGTGTTAATTATGGAAATTATTAACATAACAAGCTTGAGAGATCTTAGTTTGCCTTAGCTAAAGAGGGAACCAACTATTATAGCATTAGATGTACTCAACTTTCCCTCCTGAAGGTAGAAGCCGCCAAAATCTTAAGTTATTGCTCCCAAGGCAAAACTAGAGCTATAACCATGTGAAAACAGCATAAGGGAACCTTATTCAACTGATAACCATTCTAGAAGATTCAAAAATCATATTCTCTTTGTCCCAATGGCTAGTTCTTCAGCATTATTGATTTGTTGATTGTAAGAAGGTTACTAGAAGACCAAGTTAAAAATGCAATGGTACAGCACATGAATGCTTCAAAAAATATTCTAAGGGCTTGTTATTCATCGTTTTGCAACCGCTAACTGCTCTTAATTGCTTAAAAGCACTCCTTATCACCCTAAGTGCTCCACACTACTTCAAACTACTACTTTTGTTACATTTTAGGGCCAGACTACTCCTAAGTACTCCTAACAATTGATAGTTGCTCCATACCACTCGTAAAACATTGTTAATGCTATCCACTCCTATTTGTACCTACTTGCACCTGTCCATTCCTAACCACTAACTACTCATCTTAATAGCTAAAATAAGCATGGCTTAAGTGTTCTCGGTTACAATCTTGTAAGACCATATTGCAAACCTTTTGTAATTGTTTTAAACTCTGTATTCCTTATAAGGCAAGAGAGTTGAGAGAACTCATTTGTAGCTAAGAGGGTTAACCTAATGTGATATTTGGTTGGATGTAATGTAATCGCAATGTAATACAATCAACTTTACAATGCAATCACGATTACTTAATTTGAAGTAATCATAATTACAAGATAGTTCTTTTATTGCTATACTCTCATACAACCCAACAAAGTAATGAAAACACAATTATAAACTTGTTTGCATTACAAAGTTAATTACATCTAACTAAGCATTACATGAGTGTTATCCTACTTGAAAAGCACTTTTGGTCAAATTGTGCAAGGAGCACTTTTGGCCTTGTGTTGTCAAAATCCTGCTGAAGACACTAAGGTAATTTTTGGTTCGATGTAAATAACTTTGTAATGCAAACAAATATGTAATTGTGTTTTTATTATTTTATTTGGTTATAAGAAAATATAACAAATAACAACTACTTTGTAATTATGTTTACCATAAAAACAATGTAGTTATGATTACACTGTGAAATTGATTAGATTACATTACATTCAACCAACCATTACATAAGGTGTTGCAACTCAAAGGTGAGTTAATTTAAGCAATTAAAATCCTAAGGGGTAGCCTTAAGTAGAGACTAAACCAGTTAGTTTGGGGTAAACTTCGTTAATAAACACTTTGTGCTTTACTGTTTGCTTTTCCTAGCATGCTCCAAGTGTCTGACTTATTTATTTCAATGTCCTTGATCTAAATCTATGTATTCAATTCAAAGACCAAAGTTTTAATTTTCTACTTTATCGCTAACCCTATTCATCCCTTATATGGTGAGTATCACTACTTTAGGGCTAACAATACTTGTTGGGAAATAGATAAGTACATTTTTATTGATTTGATATTGATATAAAACCAACAGTTTTGCTCATTGTTGCCATTCGGACAATAGATGAGAGTTTTCATATCAATTTTATACTTTCCTAGTTAAGTATAAATAGAATCTTACTAAATCACATTTTAAAGATTTAATAAATGATAAAAACTATGACAAAAAAAAGAAAAAACCCTTAATTCGTGCCTACCCCATTATTAGCTTCTATTAGCTACGCCCAGCCCTGCTTCTGACCATACCTACTCAAGAAGGACCCATGCAACAATGCTACAACCATTGTGGCTCATAGACAGCATCAGGTTCGATCTTTCCGCCACTAGTAGCGTCTATGGTGGTTGGTCTGGTTGAAGCTATAGTTGCCTCTTACCTCACTTGCTTAGAAACCCACCAACAAAATAATGCCACCATGATGCTATGCAATCGCCAGCAACCCCCAGGTTCTGTTCGCCGACCACTAGTGATAATTGTTATGGCCAACGCAGCTTCGAGTCCAACTGGGTTTATCTCTTCTCCCTTTATGCATTCTCCTTGTTCTACAAAACCACCCTTAATCATGAATTTCAATTAAAAAAAACCTTTTCATTTGATCTTTAATGATCGAGCACCGGATGACCCCTAGTTGCAATAGTTTTTGTTGCTTGGTCAAATGTAACGGCCACTAGGCCCAAATAAATAGAGAGATGTGGAGATAATGGGGGGTTATAATTAGCAAACGGTTATGGTTAAGTACCATATAAATACCCCCCAATATCCCAAGCTAATAGATAATTCTTTTCTTTTTGAGAATCAGAACATTTTCCTCCCTCTTCTCCCTCTTAAACGTGAGTATCTAAGTGATACGTATTTCGGGTTTGTGACGTGGAACTCAACCGGGACTCTGGTAGCTTCCGGGACATTCATTCGTGGAGCGAAATACGGTAAAAGATCTGTACGCTTCCGCACATTTAGGTATGTCCTAAATCTCCCAATTTGTTTTAACAGTGGTATCAGAGCTAGTTTATTTTGCTCCCGCTTAGAATGAAAAAGCATGCCTGATTTATTTGTTAAATTGATGCGTGCCAGTAGTTGTTTTTTTCACGCCCTGGGTGTTTGATTTACATTTAGACCCTTGCCCACGAACAAAAAAAAAGGGGGGAGAGGATGGTTCTGGAAACGTACCATCAGCCGCCGCCATAGCCGACCCAGAGGGGTGGCGCGTGGGTTGCACGCGCCGCCGAGAGAGATCCGTTTTCTCTCTTTCCTCTTCGATTTGCCCACCACGAACCCCGATCTGTCGCCCGGACCGTACAAAATACCAGGCCGCCCAGACACGGCGGCGCGTGGGTCGCACGCACCACCGCCTGAGTGGCGCGTTGCGCGAGTGCCACCCACTGACGAGACCACGGCCGGCCGATCTATGTGATGGTGCCGGTGGTTTGAACGTAGGGCGACTAGAGAGAGAGATCGAGGAGTTTCTTCAGAGAGGGGGTGGCGGCGGTTTCCTCATTTGGCCGGATTTTGGAGGTTGTAGTACCGGAAAACGACCGGAAAGGCCAGCAGGCCGGTGGACGCCGAGCTTGGTGCTCGGAATCCATGGCGGCAGTGGCCTCGCCTGGTTCTGTCCAAGGCGGCCGGTCGGAGTGTCGGCAATTGAGGAGAGAGAAAGGAAGAAGGGGAGGGGCATGCGAAGAGGATGAAGGAGAAGCCTCGAAAATGTCCGGGCCTGTGGCGCCCATCTCCCTTAAAGCTCCCCTATTTGATTAAATAGAAAAGCATGAGTCTGGGAAATAGAAGAAGCATGAGCCTCGAAAAGGAGAAAGCATGCGGCCGCCTTCATGTCCCTAGCCCCTTTATTTTATTTTTTTTTTTAAAAAAAAGTTGTGTAGTTCATGGAAACCACGAGCCTAACTTGTGTAGTTTAAACTCATGCTTAGCCTCGAAAAATATAATAATGTGTTTATTTTATTTAGGCAAAAGCTATATGATTATTTAATTGGATCATTTTATACATGTCTGATAAAATGTTTTGACACATGAATGGGTTTCATGTATGTAAACTTGTAAAAGAAAAATTCTTTTGAAATTGTGGCATGTAAACTGATACGCATATCACTATGTGTTCGATTAATATATGAAAGATTAGTTCTTTCTCATTTTAACATGAATGAATGTGTTTTATGTTGTGTTTGTGCAAATATGTTTTGCATAAATTCTAAAACGTCTATGTGATGATAAAGGGTGGAATGTTAATGTGATTTTACATTGTATCCATGAAAATGTGTTTATTATGGATTATTGATAATCAATCTATCTCAACTCTAGATTCATAGAATATGTGATGATTATGAGTTTAGCAAAATTTTCGAACATATAATATGAATAATAGTCTTGAGATATTTTTTTTATGTACAAGATATGCCTAATGTCCAAATTTTTATTAGTAGATATGGCTTCTAAGAACTCCATGATTGGTGAATTGACCACCAATGAAAGGTTGGACGGGTCCAACTATGACATGAGGCGCCGGAAGATTGAGTTTCTTCTGGAAGAGTGTGAGGTGTTGGAACACCTCACAACCACGATGTCTGCCCCCTTGACTAAGGACAAGGATGACAAGGACATTACTCAGACTGCTGAGTATAAGGCCAACTTGGTTGCGTACCAAGATTGGTGCAAAAAAGACCGTAAGGCACGTTATACTATGCTTTTCTGCATGCATAACGACCTTATAGGCGAGTTTGAGGGTTATCCCACAGCTAAGGAGATGTGGGATAACATCCGCTTCAGGTACGGTCAAACGTCGGAGACGAGACTTCGCGCATTGCATCTTAAGTGGATGACATACACGATGGACTCGACCCGCAGTATGACCGAGCATGTGCGAACCTTACAAGCCATGTACGTGACCTGAGGGCGGCAGGTGTGGACATTTCCGAACGTGAACAGCGGACGAACGTGCTCCGTGCACTTCCCACTGGAGACGAAAGGTGGAAACCGTTCATCACCATGATGACTCACAACACGAGCATCAAGACTTTTGCCGACATCATCAAACACCTTGAGTTGGAGGATGAGCGCCTGAAGGCTTGCGCTCCTCCCCCTGTAGCTTTAGTAGCTAGGGCGGATAGGCCCAAGGGTAACAAGTTCAGGCGGGGGAGGAGGAACAATCTTCATCCCTCTAAGAAACTTGGCCCTAGAGGCGGAATTGCGAAGAAGCAATCAAAGGCCAATGGCAAGGTGGTGGATAAAATGGCACGAGTGACGTGCTATAACTGCAGGCAGAAGGGCCATTTTGCTCGGGAGTGTCCCGAGCCTGCCAAGGTACCTTCTCCATTTCCTATCGCTAAACTACTTGTTTGTTCCCATGCATTCGTTGCTAAATCCTTTCCTAATTGGATTGTAGATTCAGGAGCAAGCAAGCACGTAGTTCGAGACAAAGTTGGGTTTGTGGAATTTCACCCTTGTCCGGTGGGATCGCAGACTGTAACTCTTGGGAATGGCACGGCAGAAGACGTTCTAGGAATTGGAACGTATCGGCTTAAGTTGCGAGGAGGGAGGTCGTTACTTCTTCACGATGCTCTTTATGCTCCTGGGGTCCGATGTTCCTTAGTGTCTTACGTCTCCTTAATGAAATTAGGTTTTCAGTTTGTTTCAAGTATTGACGGCTTAGACATTTTTTATTGTGGCAATTTGTTTGGCCACGCATCTTTAGTAGATGATTTCCTTGTTTTGGACTTGGACAATGAGTATTATAGTAATAATACATCTTCTGCTTTTGTGTCATCTGTTGCTTTAGATCATGATTCTATTCTTTGGCATGCTAGACTTGGCCATATTGGCCAAGAAAGAATGACTAGACTAGCTAAAGAAGGTCTACTAGGATCACTTACTACAGTTAGATTGCCTAGATGTGAACCTTGTTTAGCTGGAAAAGCGACCAAGAAACCTTTTGGTAAGGCTTCTAGGGCGCTTGGTACCTTAGACCTCATCCACTCCGATATATGTGGACCTATGAATGTTAAGGCACGTAATGGTGCCATTTATTTCCTCACTTTAATTGACGATTACTCGAGATATGGATATGTTTATCTGTTATCACATCGTCATGAAGCACTAGATGTGTTCAAACGCTTCGTAGTAGAAGTAGAGACTAAGTTGGATCGGAGAGTTAAGACTCTTCGGACCGACCGTGGTCGCGAATATCTCTCTGATATGTTCAAAGAGTTTTGTGAGGAAAAGGGTATAGTTAGACATCTTGCGATTCCCTACACCCCGCAACAAAATGGTGTTGCTGAACGTAGGAATCGCACTTTACTTAACATGGTCAGATCCATGATGGCTCAAGCTAATCTCCCGATTAGCTTCTGGGGTGATGTGTTGCTTTCAGCAACTTATATACTAAATCGAGTACCCAGTAAGAGTGTTTCCACTACTCCGTATGAGTTATGGAACCGTAGGAAACCTCTTCTGGACCACTTACGGCCATGGGGGTCGGCCGGCTATGTGCATAACCTGACCCATAAATATGGCAAACTTGGTCCAAGAGCCACTAAGATGGTCTTTATTAGATACCCTGGACATTCAAAAGGTTATGTGATGTACGGAGAACATCCTACTGGCGGCATGAGAGAAATTGACTCCCGCAATGTCGACTTTCTTAAGGATGAGTTCCCAACTATTGGTGAAGTCAAACAGGACTTACAGTTGTATGAGTTACGATCAAACCTATCTCTCGGTGAGGGGGAGGATATGTATACTACCCGTATCACCGAGGATGAGGTTTCAATTCCAGATGTAGGAGACAGTGGGAGTAAATCACCCACTATTCCTAATGAGGGAAGCTTGTTTGCTCAGGGTACCCAACCCCAGCACGAGGGAAACCCTCAATCTCCGATTAGCGAAAATGAGGATAGTTCTCGTACTGACCAGCCCACAACCCAAGGGGTAAGTGGGAGTGACATCTCTCCTTCTCGAGATTCTGTATCTCGTATGGCTTCTCCTCAAGGTTTGGTACCTCGAAGGAAAAGGGGGAGAGAAGAGTTGGAACCTGTACAAACAACGCAACCAGGTCCTAGTGTCACCCGAGGGAGTGAGCGTGGAAGAGTTCCTCGCCGATTTTTCCAAATCGAAGAGAACATCTTCTTATGCATGCCTTTGGAAATAGAAGAACCAACCTCTTACGTAGAGGCTATTGACTCACCAAATAAGGAAGAATGGATGGACGCCATGAGGGATGAGTTGGACTCAATGGCTAGGAATGAGGTTTGGGATCTAGTCAGCCTTCCTCCTGGACGAAAGGCCATTGGAAACAAGTGGGTTTTCAAGGTAAAACGTCGGGCGGATGGGTTGATTGACAAGTTCAAAGCCCGTTTGGTGGCGAAAGGCTACACCCAAGTTGAGGGAGTAGACTATGAGGAAACCTTTTCTCCTGTAGTGAGATTAGCCTCCATTCGCCTACTGCTAGCGCTAGTTGCCCATCTGGACTTAGAGCTATTCCAGATGGATGTGAAGACTGCCTTCCTGAATGGAACCCTCGAGGAAGAAATATATATGGTACAACCTTTTGGTTTCGTGTCAAAAGGTCAAGAAGACAAGGTTTGTCGTCTTAAAAGGTCCATATATGGCCTCAAACAGTCTTCACGAGCGTGGTACTTCAGATTCCATGAAGCTATTACTGCGTTTGGCTTATGCATGGTCTCAGAGGACCACTGCGTGTATGTCAAGAAGATAGAAGTAGGAATTATGTTTCTTACTTTGTATGTCGATGACATATTGTTAGCTGGAAGCAATTTGGAGATGATCAATGCCACCAAGCGGTGGCTGTCCTCTGTCTTCGAGATGAAGGACATGGGTGAAGTTAGGTATGTCCTAGGAGTGGAGATCATCAGAGACCGCTCTAGGAAACTTCTTGGTCTATGCCAGAAGGCATACATTGAGAAAGTCTTAGAGCGCTTTCGGATGCATTACTCCAAACCCGTCGATACTCCGGTCGATAAGGGCTTGACCTTGAGTCTAGAGCAATGTCCAAAAACAGATGATGAAAAACAGAAAATGAGCAGTGTCCCATATGCTAGTGCTGTTGGAAGCTTAATGTATGCCATGTTATGTACACGGCCTGACATTTGCTTCGCGGTAAGTTTGGTAAGTCGTTACCAAAGTAACCCAGGGAACGCTCATTGGCAAGCCATCAAGAGGATAATGCGTTATCTTCGAGGAACTACTGACTTGGTACTCTGCTACCAAGGAGGAGACCTAAGGTTAAGGGGGTATACTGATGCTGACTGGGGTGGTGACTTAGATGAGTCTAGGTCCACCTCTGGATATGTCTTCCCCCTGGGTGGGGGAGCCATATCCTGGTGCAGCAAGAAGCAAGATTGCATAACTCTATCGACTATGGAAGCAGAGTATGTCGCTTGTTGCCTAGCCACGCAAGAGGCACTTTGGCTAAGGAGTTTTCTTCAGGATCTCGGTCTAACTCTACGAGTTAATGATCCTGTCGAAATTTGGTGCGACAATACTGCTGCTATTCAATATGCGAAGGATCCTAAATTTCATAGGAAGGCCAAGCATATTAAAAGGCGTTACCATTTCGTAAGGGACGCCATTAAGTCGAAAGAAGTTATAGTTAAATATTTATCTATTATCAAAATGATAGCAGATCCATTAACTAAACCTACTCCAAGAGATGTGTTCAAAACTCATATGTTGAGTCTTGGTCTTCGTAGAGTTTAGTTAGTTGGCACATCCTACTTTTGGTTTTGGACAAGTGTGTAGTGAACATTTTGGTTGTATGATTGGGCATATCTAAAATATCACTAGGCTTTTTTCGATTATCTTGTCACACGGATAATCGATCCTGACGCTTAAGTAGCGGGCAGGATAAGACTTGATCATATTAGCACTAGGTGTGTAATATTGATAATCACCGTACCTTTGGGTAAGTACGAGTGATGTGGAGAAATAGTCGCCTTAGTAAGTCTAAGATGAGATTCTGTGTGAATCGGATATAACACAACCTTATATCAAAGCCTAAAAGCCGAATTTAGAGTTACTAAGTTACGTTTAGTACATCAACTGAATAACTCGGGTCAGTGCTGAGGAAGTACTGGACTTGTAATTCGCATGGTATAGGTAGTGACTGACTCACCTTAGTGGGAGTTATACCATGACACACATTTCATACTATGTGTGCTTAAGTCGACCTAACGGAGTGACAATTGAGTCCCTTCCTTGTCACTGTGTGATCCCTGAAACTTCGGTGTTTCAAATAACAATCCCCTTGAACTTGGAACTATGACATAAATTCTCAACGAGATGTTGCTACCTTAATGCGTATTCCAAGAAGCTATGGATCTATACAGCTCAGCGGAACGTCTTAGGAAAGCAATCTCATTGAGAAATGATGTCGTGAGTTGCTAAGGAAAACCATTTCATATTCGCTGTATCAGCCCGGGCGATTGTATTTCGAAATACAATCTTATGATATATCAATAGGCATAAAGGGACAGTGTATGCCTCTGGTGATGTCTTGAATGGTTTAGGGAATTGTCTGTCTTGAAAGTGTTTTGTTAGACTGTCAGTGTCTTAACATAACACTACCTGTTACCTTTGGTCGCACGTCACATTCCTGGTATGACACGTACGCCTTAAGAGGAGACAATGTTGTGTGAACATTGTTATGGCCTAAGTGGCCGAGTGGGAGATGTTGCTTGGTCAAATGTAACGGCCACTAGGCCCAAATAAATAGGGAGATGTGGAGATAATGGGGGGGTTATAATTAGCAAACGGTTATGGTTAAGTACCATATAAATACCCCCTAATATCCCAAGCTAATAGATAATTCTTTTCTTTTTGAGAATCAGAACATTTTCCTCCCTCTTCTCTCTCTTAAACGTGAGCATCTAAGTGATACGTATTTCGGGTTTGTGACGTGGAACTCAATCGGGACTCTGGTAGCCTCCGGGACATTCATTCGTGGAGCGAAATACGGTAAAACATCTGTACGCTTCCACACATTTAGGTATGTCCTAAATCTCCCAATTTGTTTTAACAGTTTTCATCTATCATAGCCTAGACACACCACCAAGCTACCTCTCAAATGAACAAGAATTGATCAATTAGCCTTAATCACTGCCCCTGTTTTATGATATAACTTAAAGCTTATTTTTGAGTTTACGTCATTTAGGTTGTTTACATTTGCATTGTGTTAGTGATTTGGTTTAGCTTTTCCGAATTAGGACCTCGTAATCCCTTTAGTTTGCAATTTTAATTCAATTAGAGCATACTATGGGGATAAGTGGATGTTTACTTCTGATTCAATTACAACAAAATTGATGAAACCCAAAATAAGAGAAAGTAACCAATTACAAAACAAAACAATCTAGTGCCATTTATATTCAACAAGATGTCAATTGGTTTCCATTACATAACTAAGACGAGACCTTCACTTTAAGAATCATTTGTGCAAAAAGAATGATGACAACAACATAATAGAAAGCAAATAAAAAAATATCCTCTTTGTAGCACAAGAAGTTAAAACTGCAAGTGCAGGGTGCAGTTGTAGCTAGCAACGAGTAAGTATAGGTCATGTCAATAGGGAGTTATATTTTCAAGTGTCAGAGCTACCTCAAGTTCTGAAATCAGGCAAAATGAAAGGTGATGATAGTGAAAGTTAAACTAACTAAGAAAGCGATAAAAAAGAGGCTTGGGTTGTGATTTCATTACTTAATGAATCAATTAATCTATATAAGCCTTAAGCAACCCACGCTTATACTAGTATTTAGGAATGGTAAGTTGCACGTCAAAAACCACCTAAGCCCTCGTTCAAGGGTCGAACACCAATTTAATTGTTCTAACCAACTATTTTTATGAAGTTAGCCCAATTAAATGACAAGAATGCATAACAACCTTCAGTCTAGTTAGGATTCATACTATTTTCATGTCAAAATCATAGTTATTCTCTCTATCCATACAAACCTTAGGCATAAGTGAACTTCCCAAAAATATGGACGAAAGTTTTGTCAAACATTTCATCGAACATATGGTAGGGCATGGTTGGGTCTAAACAAGATCAAGTAACCACAAAGAGCCTATTCACAACCAAAGTGTTACAAGCCAACTAATTACAATCCACACAATGATTGAACCAATATAAGTAAACAAACACAAAGTATAAAATAAATCGAGAGTGATGTATGCTGAAATTAGTAAGCTTGGCAAGAACCAAACCTAGCAACTCAACATGGAAGATATGTCCTAGAATAACGGAAGAATCCACCAACCAAGACTTAAAGAGCTCACCACCAATCTTCCTAAAGTCAATGCACCAGAAGATGAGATAAAGAACTCACTCACTAAACACCACCAATGTAGGATAAAGTTTAGAAAGATTTTGAGAGATATTGCTTAAACTAGCAACTTAGGGGTTTTCATTGATCAATGGTCTGCTGTTTACAATGAAGTGCAAGCTTATATACTCATCCCTTCATGCTAGATCAATGGCTAAAACAGAAACTAGCTTAAAACAAAAACAGCTAAAATAATTTGAATGCAAACTACCTAAAACAGCAGCTAACCCTTGATCTTTGACACCTAATGCCCTTGCTAATTTTCGTTACTGAGGTGTTGAGCTAAAATCACTCCCAAGGACTGCTAATGATGGCTTTGGAAGTGATTTTCAGCTGCTTACATCGAGCTTACGTAGGTTGGTCAGCAAAGTACAACACCCTGAAATCCATTAGACCAGAAGGTATTTCCTATGTTTGTGCTGGTTAAAAGCTGATGATAAGTGATCTGATTCTAAAACTTTAGGGCCCCATTTGATAATATTTTTGACATATTTCAAATCCCTAAAATATGCCAAAATGATCTGCTGAGCTGAGGTTAAAATAAACCTCCAAAACAACTGTTGCTGTTGAACTAATCTGCTGCTGCTAGATTGTTCTCACTGAAGCTCAAGCAGCCATTATCATTTACTAGCTGATCATGTGCTATCAAATGAGCTAGGATACTATCCAAAAGGGATTGTCACTCCTTGGCTTAGGTTAATTCACCGATGATTGTTTGATCACTCAAAATGCACTAAATTGCAGATGATCTTTATTGAAACTGAACTAGACTAAGGCTGCAGGCTAGCCTCAAAATGGCTTCTATTGCTTGTGAGAATACTTAGGGCATCTAGCAAAGTAAGGATCTCCTTAAGCAAGCCTCGAAATTACATTGCCTCCCATCATAGAACTGACCATTGAGATGACCAGTGAGCAAGGCCTCTCCATGCCCTGGTTGAGTGTCTTGAACTGAGGTCTGGTCTGCATCATCCTCCCCTCATTTAAGAGGATTTACCCTCAAATCCCATAATCAATATCATCTTCCATATAGAGGCTGAGGTCTCCCACATTAAAGGTGAAAGACACAGCCATATCTCTAGGCAACTCCAGTTTGTAGGCATTGGCTCTTACCTTAGATAGAACTTTAAAAGGATCATCTCCTCTAGCCATCAGCTTACTTTTTCTCTTGTGAGGAGTCTTTTTTTTTTGAGGTAGAGCCAAATAAGGCCTTCAGGTTGATACTCAACCTCCCTTCTATTTTTGTTGGCCTTGACCTTGTAAGCTTCATTGACCTTCTCAATATAGGCTCTAATCTACTCATGCAATCTCTTCATTTCCTTGGCCCTCTTTTCAGCTTCAAAGCTGACCTTACAATTAGCAGTAGTGGGATGAGTCAATTGGAGTGAGTGGGTTGATCCCATATAATAGCTCAAAGGGAGAACACCCAGTAGCCTTGGCAGGTGTCTTGTTGTATGCAAACTCAACATATGGGATTTTGAGATCCCACTCTTTCAACTTCTTCTGAACCAAGGTCTTAAAGAGGGTGGACAAGGTCTTGTTTATCACCTCTATTTGGCTATCAGTTTAGGGATGACAGGTGGTGCTGTACAATAGTTTAGTTCCCAATAGATGCCAAATAGTCCTCCAAAAGTGAGACATGAAATTGGTGTCCCCATCACTCACAATGGTCCTAGGTACCCCATGAAGTCTAATCACTGCCTTGAAATACAGGTCTATGAGAGGCATCATCTGTTTTGTGACAAGCTATAAAATGGGTCATCTTGGAGAACCTATCAACAACTACCATAATTGAGCCCTTGTCTCTCTGTGTTCTTGGCAAAGCTACCACAAAATCCATGCTAACATCTTTCCAAGGCCTTAAAGGGACTGGCAGAGGAGTATAAAGGCCTTGGTGGAACTGGCTCTTAGCTTTATGACAGATAGAGCATCTAAAAATAACTTTGTGAACATCCTCTCCTATTTTGGGCCAAAAGAAGTGTTACCTAAGGATATTCAGGTTCTTGTATAAGCCAAAGTGACCTGTAAGGGATACTCCATATGCTTCCCTCACTAATAGCGCTCTAAGAGGACAAGCTGAAACACACAGTTTGTTACCCTTGAACAGAAATCATTCTTGCATGACATATGGTGCTTGAGCTAGAGTATCCTTCACTAAGTCTTGAAATGATGGATCTTCAGGGTAGTAGGTCTATATGGGCTACCTTCCCAAGAGCTTTGCGCCCAAAACTAACATAAGAGTATACCTCTCGGAAAGGGCTTCAGCTACCACATTTTGAGTGCCCTTCTTGTGCTTGGTAGAGAAGGTAAAAGCTTGTAGAAACTCAACCCACTTGGCATGTTTGGCATTGAGCTTGGCTGGCCATTGAGGAACTTGAGTGGTTGATGATCTGAGTGAAGAACAAAGGCTTAGGCTGCAGATAGTGACTCCAGTGACTCAAAGCCCTAACTATTGTATAAAACTCTTTGTCATATGTTGAATAATTGAGTTTTAGACCATTGAGTTTCTTAGTAAAGTATGCTAGAGGTCTTCTGAGTTGAGTCAGTATAACTCCAATGCCCACTCTACTAGCATCACATTCTACCTCAAATAATTCCTCAAAATTTGGTAAGGTTAGAACAGGTGCCTCACATAACCTCTGCTTAATGGTCTTAAAGGCCTTCTGAGCTGTTGGAGGCCAAGTAAAACTCCCTTTCTTTATGCATTTTATGAGTGGAGCTATGACAGAGTTGAAATCGTTAATAGATCTTCTATAGAAGGAACCCAGGCCATGAAAGCTTCTCACTGTTGTGATTGAGGTTGGAACTGGTTAGGATCTGATTCTCCCTACCTTGGTCTCATCTACTTGGATGTTATCACAGGAGACCACATATCTAAGGAAGATAACCCTTGGGACATAAAACTCACACTTTTCAAGCTTTCCATAGAGCTTCTGACCTCTGAGTGTAGAAAAGACTTGCCTCAAATGCTGTATGTGATCTTATTCTGTAATATCATCAAAATAAACGACCACAAACAGACTAATGTAGGGCCTAAGCACCTCATTCATCAGCCTCATAAAGGTCCTGAGGGCATTGGACAACCCAAATGGCATAACAAGCCATTCATAAAGCCCTTGCTTGGTTTTGAAAATAGTTTTTCACTCATCTCCTTCGCTCATTCTGATCTAATGAGAACTACTTCTTAAACCAATCTTAGAGAAGACTTTGGAACCGTGAAGCTCATGCAATATGTCATCAAGCCTAGGAATAGGGTATCTATACTTGACTGGAATCTTGTTGATGGCTCTACTATCAACACACATTCTCCAATTGCCATCCTTCTTGAGCACTAAAAGAGCTGGAACTGAGTATGGGCTCATGCTCTCTTTTACATAGCCTCTGTCAATTAACTCTTGAACCTGCCTTTGCAACTGTTTGGTTTCAGTTGGGTTGCATCTGTGAGCAGGCTTTTTAGGTAAAAGGGCTCCTGGAATTAAGTCAATATGGTGTTCAATACCTCTTTTGGGAGGAAGGCTAGGGGGTAGGTCTTGACAAAAGATATCCTCAAACTCATAAAGCAAAGGCCGAACTGAGGGGTGAAAAGCAGTGGGATCTATGTCAGGGGTAGACTTTACTACCAGGACAGCAAATATGAGTTTTCTCTTAGAGATAGCCCGCTTCACCTTCCTCCATTGACGAACAAGGCACTCTCATTATGTTTCCCTTACCAGTTTCAGTTTTGTGTGTTTGGTCAGGAGCTAAAGGGGTCAAGGTCATTTTTTTTCCCTTTAGTTTGAAAGAATAGGTATTGGATTGATCATGATAGACAACATCTCTATCATACTGCCAAGGTCTGCCTAGGAGTAGATGACAGGTATCCATTGGTAAGACATCACATACAACCTCATCTTTGTAACTTCCAGTTAAAAAAGCCACGAAAACTTGCTTAGTAACTGTTACCTCACTACCCTTTTTAAGCCACTACAAGATGTATGGCCTAGGATGTGCAATAGTAGCTAGGTTGAGCTTGTCAACTAACTCAGTGGAAGCCACAATGGTATAGCTTCCCCTATCAATAATAAGATTATAGGTCTTATTGGCCACCTTGCATCTAAAGTGAAAGATCTATTCTCTTTGGCTTACCTTATGTGGAGCTTCAGTAGTATGAAGCAGCCTCTTGATCATGAGCATCTCTCCCTCTTTCGGAGGCAAGTATGAAGTTTCTCCCTCTTCATTATATACTTCCTCATCTTTTTCTTCCTCCACGTGGTCCAGGTCTTTAATTTCTCTGATGGTCAGGACCCTTTTGTTAGGGCGGTCGGCTTGAAAATTCCTATAGCCATGGCATTTAACACATTTTCACTGTCCTTTAGAAACTTCCTTAGCAACTTCTTTTCCCTTCCCTTTGTCTTTATCCTCCTTAGGAGGTGGATCTGATCTCTGTGAGTTGAAAGGTTTCAAAAGGACAGTGGACCTTGATGATACAGAAGAGTAGGTTTTCCTAACCTTGAGCTGCTTCTTGACCTTAACAGCCAATTTGCATGCATCCTAAAAGGTCCAAAATGGTTGGAGTTAAACCCTTTCCAGAATTATAGGGTTCAAACCTTTGAGAAATCCAACAATGATCTGTTCAGGCTCCTCTCTCAAATCACATCTGATTAGTAACTACTTATATTCCCTTATGTATTCCTCGACTTTCATGCTTCCCTGCTGCAGTGAAGAGACTCTCAAGTATAGTTCTTGCTTGTAGGTGACTGGTGGAAACCTTTTGTCCATGTGTTTCTTAAGCTTGACCTAGGTTTTGATCTTGGATTTACCTTCCAAAACTCTGATTCTTTTTAGGTTCTCATACCAGAGAGATGCATATTGTTTTAGCTTTAAAATAACAAGCATGAAAGCCTTTTCTCCAGAATATCCTTTAATCTCTACAATCCTCTCTATAGCTTGTACCCACTTAAGGTAATCTTCAGGTTTTAGGCTCCCATCAATCTCAGGTGCCTCTATTCTGAGATCCTTGAGTTCATCCTTATGTACTCTCCTTCTCCTGGGCCTAACATCCCCTTTAGAAGAGCTACTATCATAACGGGAATCAAGGGAAAGATCAGAACCATCAAAAGAGTCCTATGGTGGATCTTTACCCCTGGCTCTAGGCTGATTCATAAGTTACTATATCTGAGCAGTAAGGGCCCTATTGTTCTCTTACATTTCTAATATTGCCCTATCCTTTCTAAGTTCATGAGCCTATTCCAAGAAAAGGCCTCTAGAAACTCTAATAGGCTGTTGAGGAGGGGGAGAAGTATTATCCCTTCCAGCCATGATGTTCAGGTAAGGAAGAGAGTATGCTATGGCTATTTTAAGGCGCTCGATGTTGTATAGCTACACTGTGTTTGGCTTTAGGGTTCTTTTGTGGCTAAATAATAAGTTCCAGAATGTAGTCAAGAGAAATGAACTTAGAGAGAAATAAGAAGAGTAGCAAATAAAAGAGAACTCACCACGAACCAAAGTTAGACTCTGATATCAGATGATGTATGTTGAAATTAGTAAGCTTGGCAAGAACCAAACCTAGTAACTCAACATGGAAGATATGTCCTGGAATAATGGAAGAATCTACCAACCAAGATTGTAGGAGTTCACCATCAATCTTTCTAAAGCCAATGCACCAGAAGATGAGATAAAAAAGTTACTCACTAAACACTACCAATGCAGGATAAGGTTTAGAGAGATTTTGAGAGAGATTGCTTAAACCAGCAACTGAGGGGTTTTCATTAATCAATGATCTGCTATTTACAATGACGTATAAGCTTATATGCTCAGCCCTTCATGCTAGATTAATGACTAAAATGGAAACTAGCTTTAAACAAAAACAGCTAAAATAATTTGGATGCAAACTGCCTAAAACAGTAGCTAACCCTTGATCTTTGGCACCTAATGCCCTTACTAATCTCCATTATTGAGGTATCGAGCTAAAACCATTCCCAAGGACTATTAATGATGGTTTTAGAGGTAATTTACAGCTGCTTACATCGAGCTTTGGCAGGCTGGTCAGCAAAGTACAGCACTCTAAAATCCATTGGACCAAAGGGTACATCCTGAATGTTTGTGCTGGTTAAAAGCTGATGATAAGTGATCTAATTCTACTACTTTAGGGCCCCACTTGGTAATATTTTGGACATATTTCAAAGCCCTAAAATAAGCCAAAATGATCTACTAAGCTGAGGTTAAAATAAGCCTCCAAAACTGCTGCTGAACTGATCTGTTGTTGCCGCTGGATTGTTCTCGCTGAAACTCAAGCAGCCTTTATCATTTAGTAGCTTACCATATGCTCTTGAATGAGCTAGGTTACTATCCAGAAGGGACTGTAACTCCTTGGCTTAAGTTAATTCACCAATGGCTATTTGAGCACTCAAAATGCATTAAACTGTAGATTGTTGAACGGCTTTCACCTACTTTTCGCTCGTATAATAACTTAATCTTTAGAATTTTTACTCGTTTTATTTATGTTTTGTAGGAAATAACTCTAAATCGAGCAAACGTCGCGGAAAGGGACAAAGATAGGACAAAACGATGAAAATCAGCGAAAACGGGCAAAACACAGTAGAGAAGGACAGTGCACGGCCGACCTGCAGGGAGGCACGACCGTGCACTGGCGGCAGACGCACGGCCAGGCGCACGGCCGTGCGTGGTGACGCACGGCCGTGCGTCAGGCCTGGGTTCGCGATAAAAGCTCCTTTTTCGGGCGTTCAAGGGGGTTCGTTCGGGGTTTCTCCTTGGGCGATTCTTAGGGCAGTTTAGGTTAGGTTTTTAGCCAATAAAAACCTCAATAGGAGGATTAGATTAGGATTGTAGTTTGTATTTTGGGATTCAAGTTTGTGGATCTCAAGTTCTTCAATCGATTCAAGCATAAGTTTCCCTCTTCCTTTTCTCTATTTATTTCATTGTTCTTGCTTATGTTTTGTTAGTTTTAATTCTTGTATTTGTTTTGCTTAAGTTTATATGTTTAGTTTTTGTTGTTAATATATGTTATTTACTTGTTTAAATTCGTTTGATTTCATTTCCTTCGCTTTGTTCTTCAAGTTTATGTTCTTGTTTGTTAGTTTAGGTTTTCATGCGTTTTTCATGATTTGTTGGTAGATTGTGTTGGCTTGGATTGTGATTAGCCTCTTGATGGCTAATTGATCTTGTACTAGGCCTAGCCATACCCAATCTATGCCTAGAACCTAGAGATTTCCTTCACGCCCGCCAAGTGTTCGATGAAATGCCAGAGAGGGCTTTCATCCATATTATTGGGCGATTGACTTATGCTGAGAGGTGAGGTCAATTAGCTAGTGTGGGAGAGGGAATAGCCGAGTTCGAGACATGAAAATAGTATCCGAATCGAGCTAGGTCCGGGGTTGCTAGTTTTATGGTCTAATTCGCCTAACCCCACGAAAGTAGGTGGTTACACGAGTTAGACTAGCTCATGACCCTTGAGAGAGGGCTTGGGTGGTCTTTGATGGTGCAACCGACCATCTGTTGTTCATAGTATGGTTTGGGTAGGTTAGGACTCATCTTGGTTAGTTAGTTCATCCATTGGTAAAATCATAACTCCAAGTCACTTGTTTTTGTGTTTGTAGCGTAGTTTAGTTTCCCCTTTTCACTCTTTGATCTCGCCTAGATTGAGAAGCTCTAGTGAACTCTGGTAGTTGAAAACCCAATTCCCTGCGGACGACACCCCAAGTACTCAACGATACACCTTGCACTTGGGGTTTATAAATATTAAAACTCTGTTTTTCTCGCAACAAGTTTTTGGCGCCGTTGCCGGGGAATTGGCGTTTTTCAATATTGGGGTTTACTTTAGCATTCGAGGCTAGGCCTTTTGAAAATCCAAAAAAAAAAAAATTTACAAAAAACAAAAAAAAATTTCAATGGCAATTTTCCATTTTCCCCAATGTGAGCAAGAACTATTTTACCGTTATTGGGATCGTTTACATGCTTATCTTGCTCAATGTGCTTCTTGTGGATGTTTATATGGGAAATGGGAAATATTGCATGTTGTTGATGAGGGTGTGAATTGTGAGACCCGTGTTCTTTTGGAGCATTGGGATTTCTATGCTCGAAATGTTGATGAAGCTTGGGAATTACTTGAGTGGTTGGCTTGGGATACTTATGAATTTGAAACTAGTTGTTCTGATTCTTGTACCCCACCCCCTTGCATCCCTGATTATGCCCCTCCTGTGTGCGAAATTTGCCATTGTTCTGACCACGCCAGTACTTCTTGTCCCTATCATATTTCTAATGAAGGCTTTGCTAGACTTAGCAATATGATAGAGACAATGAATAAGCAACAAGTTGAATTTGCTGAGTTTGTTAATAAACTGAGGGAGTATGACCTATCACCCGAGATTGACCCTAGTTCTAGTGCTCCTAGACTTGATGTCAACCTGTGTGATGATGGTGCGTCTTTTCCTTCTCTAGAGTCCGGACTAGAGGACGTACTCGACCCTCCCTTGATCCCTTCACTCACTGTTGCTTCATCCTTTCCTAATACCCTTTGGGACAGCACTGCGCTTATCATGACCTTTCCTGATACACCTTCCCCTTTAGCTCAGTCGACGGAGTTCGAGGTAGGTGAGACCTTTGGCGTTAGCGCTAGTGTTGAGGAGGATGATACTTGGTCTGGTTCCGACCATGTTGCTATTGAGGTGCATACTTTTTATGGGACTCCCACAGGGACTTCATGCATGGATGTTGTGGTTGCAGGGCCAACTAGTCCTGATTTTATTGATAATATATCCCCCACCTCTCTTGATACATCCCATGCTTCCTATTCATGTTCACCACCCTCCCATTCCCCCCAGTGTTGTGATTTGTCACTTATCGATTCTCTTGTGATACTTGAGGAGAATGAGGCTGCCTGCCATAAGTCTCTAGGTACTTTTAGAGGGTATGACCCTTTCCTTGGCCCATATTGTCTGTACCTAGAGGGCATGCCTGGAGAAATCGTATTGATTATTACCTTCGATTATTCTGCTGATTTCTCACAGGTATTTGGTGAGTTTAAGAGGGCACTAACTTTGTTTGCTCCATCTTTACCAGTGTTCTCTTACTCACACCATTCTGAGCTACATGCAGCTATGCATGATAAGCTCCTGCGAGCTTTGACTGCTTCCGAGCTGACGACTCGCATCTTGAGCGGCAAGGAGTGGCTGATGCTCCTTAAGTCGTCATAGCATAGTTCGGGTACATTCAGTACCCGACCTGGTATACTCGTTCTCACTCTCTCCCCCCTTCTTTTTATTTTTCTTTTCTTTCTTTTTGTTTTCGTTTAGTTGTGAATATTAGGATTTTGTTTTTGGTTGGTGATCATCTTGTGGTGAAATGTGGATGTTGTTGAGCCGTTGTTGGCTATGATCACCATTTTTGTATTTTTGTGGATTTTTATTGTGTTGTGATTAGTGGTGTTAGTTTGTATATATGTGTGATCTTGTTTTTGTTTGGGTACAATTGTGTTTTTGGGAGAATGCGTTAGCTTGTGTATATATGTGTCGATTTTGTATGTTTTGTGTTTGATTTTTGTTTTCTTTATCTTTGTGTGTTGGTGATGACTCACGGCTCCCAATGAGGACATTGTGAGATTTAGGTGTGGGGGTGGGGTCATCTCCCCTTTGTCTTTTTATTTTTGTGAAAATTTTTCAATTTTTCTCCTTTTTGTTTGAACTTTTCTTTTCTTTTTGCATTTAAGGGAGTTTTGTACTATTTTGATCAGTCTTGATCCCTGATACCTTGACTATTAGCTCGTATATAAGTATAATGTGTATGATAGATATTCATCCCCAATCTGTCGTTTTAGACCTCAGTTCTAACCCCAACAGTCCATCGTAATTTTGCAATCCGGTCCTGAATTCATGTATTGTCATCATCCTTCATTCTTAGTCTTCCACAATCGACTCTCCCACTGTCTACTGCACAGTTCCCTTTATATGCGCTGGCACCCCCCTTTTCCAAAGCCAAAAAAAAAAAAAAAAACAAATTCAAGCGCCACTGGGTGTATCCCTTTGAGGCGTGACATGAGTTTGTATTGAAAAAAAAAATAATAATGGAAAGAAAGAAAGTGGGGAAGAAAAGAGTTAGAAATGACAAGTACCTCTTTGAGGCATGCGCTACTGGGTATTACCCTTTGAGGCAATACTGCTACTGGGGAAACTTGCTTTCCAGGCTAGCCATTCGAAAAGGTAGCTTGTGTCAGCTGCGTGGGATTGAGTTTGATTTTGGTGGGCTTAGTTTCAGGGTGATGATACACTTGCACACAGGCACAAGGATGGATTCATTATTTTCATGCGTCGTGGGGTGAAAAGCTGATGTCTGAATGCAATTCTTTGGGATGATGTGTCCTGAAATGCATATAATGCTTGTGTACAGACTGATACTTGAGTTACTAGGGGGTTTTGGTTGATCCGAACGTGTACAGTTCACCCTGATGTATATATTTTGTTTTGTCATTTTCATTTTTCGATTTTTTGTTTCTCTTTTCTTTGTTTTTCCTTTTTGAGATTTTGTGGGTATATCTTCTGCAAACCCTCACGAGACCTTACTCGTCTACTTGGGGTAACCAAGGGGTTTAAAGGGCTTGTTGCATACGCTAAATGCAACCGTGATTCCTACGAAAGTGAGTTAGTTGTTTACTTCAGTTTTTCTTTTATTTTGCTCGAGGACGAGCAAAAGATAGGTGTGGGGGTGTGTTGAACGGTAAATTTACCTATTTTACGTGCCTCTTTCACCTACTTTTCGCTCGTATAATAACTTAATCTTTTAGAATTTTTACTCGTTTTATTTATGTTTTGTAGGAAATAACTCTAAATCGAGCAAACGTCGCGGAAAGGGACAAAGATAGGACAAAACGATGAAAATCAGCGAAAACGGGCAAAACACAGCAGAGAAGGACAGTGCACGGCCGACCTGCAGGGAGGCACGGCCGTGCACTGGCGGCAGAAGCCACGCACGGCCAGGCGCACGGCCGTGCGTGGTGGCGCACGGCCACGGCCGTGCGTCAGGCCTGGGTTCGCGATAAAAGCTCCTTTTTCGGGCGTTCAAGGGGGTTCGTTCGGGGTTTCTCCTTGGACGATTCTTAGGGTAGTTTAGGTTAGGTTTTTAGCCAATAAAAACCTCAATAGGAGGATTAGATTAGGATTGTAGTTTGTATTTTGGGATTCAAGCTTGTGGATCTCAAGTTCTTCAATCAATTCAAGCATAAGTTTCCCTCTTCCTTTCTCTATTTATTTCATTGTTGTTCTTGTTTATGTTTTGTTAGTTTTAATTCTTGTATTTGTTTTGCTTAAGTTTATATGTTTAGTTTTTGTTGTTAATATATGTTATTTACTTGTTTAAATTCGTTTGATTTCATTTCCTTCGTTTTGTTCTTCAAGTTTATGTTCTTGTTTGGTTAGTTTAGGTTTTCATGCGTTTTTCATGATTTGTTGGTAGATTGTGTTGGCTTGGATTGTGATTAGCCTCTTGATGGCTAATTGATCTTGTACTAGGCCTAGCCATACCCAATCTATGCCTAGAACCTAGAGATTTCCTTCACGCCCGCCAAGTGTTCGATGAAATGCCTGAGAGGGCTTTCATCCATATTATTGGGCGATTGACTTATGCTGAGAGGTGAGGTCAATTAGCTAGTGTGGGAGAGGGAATAGCCGAGTTCGGGACATGAAAATAGTATCCGAATCGAGCTAGGTCCGGGGTTGCTAGTTTTGTGGTCTAATTCGCCTAACCCCACGAAAGTAGGTGGTTACACGAGTTAGACTAGCTCATGACCCTTGAGAGAGGGCTTGGGTGGTCTTTGATGGTGCAACCGACCATCTCTTGTTCATAGTATGGTTTGGGTAGGTTAGGACTCATCTTGGTTAGTTAGTTCATCCATTGGTAAAATCATAACTCCAAGTCACTTGTTTTTGTGTTTGTAGCGTAGTTTAGTTTCCCCTTTTCACTCTTTGATCTCGCCTAGATTGAGACGCTCTAGTGAACTCTGGTAGTTGAAAACCCAATTCCCTGCGGACGACACCCCAAGTACTCAACGATACACCTTGCACTTGGGGTTTATAAATATTAAAACTCTGTTTTTCTCGCAACATAGATGATCTTTATTGAAACTGAACTAGACTAAGGCTGCTGGTTAGCCTCAACATTACTTCCATTGCTTGTGAGAATACTTAGGGCATCTAGCAAAGTAAGGATCTCTCTAAGCAAGCCTCGAAATTGCATTACTTTCCCTCACAGAACTGACCATGGAGATGACCAGTGAGCAAGCTCTCTCCATGCCCTAGTTGAGGGTCTTGAACTGAGGCCTAGTCTGCATCAGAGAGTAAAAGGAAAGGAGAAAACTTACGCATTGATTAACTTCAAGCATCTAAATCAACCATCTTGAACTATTAACTAACGTAATCCCACCTAAATTACACTAATTTATTCTCTCTTAGTGGGATTTGAGGTGCTAATCTAACTCTAAGAATCGAGCCCCAAAGACCAAAGCAAAGGCTCCCTAATTATTGAACCAATTAGGAATTAAATAGATCAAGGACACATGTGGCACTAGTCCTGCTAATGGACATGAGTGTCAGTGTCAATCTCTGAAAGTCAGAAGAATTTGTAGGAAGAACGACAACCAGCGATGGCTATGCCAAGTGAACAACTACTAATGTCACATACTTGGCAGCACTTGGCAACAAGATAGAGCGAGAAAGTACATACAAAGTGCAGTTACACAATACCCATCGTGTATTGCTCCTGGCCATCAACAACTTTTGAATTTTGGGCCAATTTATGTTGCTTGCTTGCGTACTTTATTATCTATAAAAGTAAACAAAAAATATATAAAAATTCTAAATTATTGTATTATTTACAAACCAAAAGTAGGTGATAAAGGACAAATAAATTGTGGCGTTTTCATACTGAACATAGCAAATGCCTAATTCTTAGGTAAAAGATGAGAATTAGTTCTTGTAGACACCTAAAAAATGTCTCCTTTTTATAAAATGTCCAATGATGACAGACCGATCAAATAAGACTTGAGGACCCATGGATATTGAAAATAAGGAGCCTTAAAATGTGCCACAATCTCTTAACTTGCACATCGAATGCCAAAGATGCCCACCAGGGGCTAAAAGAACTCAAATAGGCCTAAATTAACGGTATTTGGTGTCTAGTTAATGTTCATTTTGTATTTTCACCCCACTCTAGAGTGCACAAAATAATTAAGTTTGTATGTTAATATTCTTCATTGAATAGACTTTCTAATGACATATCATACGTCCAAGTTTGACAAGAAACTGAAAGATATAAGCTGATTACTAAGACGTATGGTGAAAATGACACATGTTTTCTATTTTACCTCTATCTCTTGCCACACTTATCTAAAAATTATGAAATTACTATTATTAGAAACTAGCCTCAATAAGATTTCAAGAAAAAGAATCACCCAAAATGGACATTAGATATGAAAGTTACGGCCAAAATAACTTGTGCTATCTACAACCCAGCCTAGGTTCTTGACCGAGTCCTCTAACTCGGCCGAGTTTTGTGCTTCATTTTTCATGTCTAAAATATATTTTAGTAAGTAGAGCCTTAGCTGAATAGGTGTATCTGCTCAAGCTAAGTCAACTAGGATTTGAATTAGGTCTCCTTTTTGTAAACTAATTCAGATTATCCGTTCAAGCACTATAAAAGGGGGGCTACCCCCCTAATGTTAAACACATTAGATTTTCATTAGAAAATTATAGGGGAAACATCAGAAAATTAGTGAGGAGACACCAAAAATTTGAGAAAGAACACTAAGAGATTCAAAGAACCTAACCAGACCCTTTTTAAATCAATACTCAAAATCCTTTAAGGCACAAGTTAAGGCTCAAGATTCTTAATACAAGGGTTCATTAAATCACTCAAACAGATAACTTGAGAACGCCAGCCTTTCAAACCTTCCCTCTTTCTCTATAGTTTATTTCTCTTTATTTTATTTGGTCTCGTGTTTAGTGACGATATAATCTTTGATTAGTCTAGCCCCACACACTGAATTATTTCCTTCAGTTCCTTTAGAATGACATTGTATTTTTTATTTCTATTACTTGAGGCAGCTGATCCTAACATGTTATATGCTTGTTGTTTTAAGTGTAATTAGATTAGTTTCTCGTGTTGGTTAGTAGAGGTCATCAATGATGATGGGCGGTGTTGTGATGCACTCCATCACGACATCGTACATTCGCCCCAAATTTGGATCCTCAGTTTGAGTATATGAAGTTAGATGGTCCCCACACCAAGGACTACTCGGGGTTTTTCAAAAATCTTTTTAGAACAAGCTTATGGTCCCTCTTGGTGACCCTTCGATTTCCAGTTCATATGAACCGTTTGTCCCTTCGAAGTCCCTTCGGTGCTTGCTTATTTCAAAGAGTGAATTTGGTTTACAAGTTTCTCCCAAAACTCCTTGGCAACTGTATTAGTTAACTTTATTCCTTATTTTATTTTATTTTTATTTTTGGATTGGGGCAAAATAGGTTCACGATCCATAGCAATGCCATTGCCTAAACTAAGACTAGGGCCAATTCTGGCCCAAGATCTGAGCGGGTTATTGGAACAAGGCTCCTACTAGAGGTGTGCAAAAAAATCCGAAACCGAAAACCGAATCGAAAAACCGAAAAAACCGAACTGAAAAACCGGTTAATCGAACAAATTTTTCAAAAAGGTCAGTTCGGTAACCGAACCGAAATTTTTTTTAAGTTTTCGGTTCGGTCACGGTTCGAATTATTTGAAAATTCGATTAACCGGTGGTTAACCGAATCGAAAATAATTTTATTTTTTAAAAAAATTATACATTAAAAATAAAAAGTTTCGAGAAGAAAGTGCACTTGTTTATTATTTATAAATGGTAACCAAAGTTTAATTTTTATAAAAAGAATTCAAACATAAAAGAATGACAAATTTAGGTAAGAAAGTATAAGTTTTTTATTATTTGTAAACGGTTAACCCGTAACCGAACTGAAAAACTGGTTAATAGGAATTTTCGGTTCGGTTACAGTTCGAGTTTTCGACGAACCGAAATTTTCGGTTCAGTTACGATTCGAAATTTTTTTGAACCGAAAAACCGTGTTACCGATTTTTGGTTAACCAAAACTCCGGTTAACCAGTTTTACACACCCTTAGCTCCTGCCCAGCTCTCTAGATCAAACAGTCAACACTAGCTAGAACAACATAGAGAACTGGACTTGGTTCTGGCCCAGGAATCCAAGGATTAGAACCCTGGTCTAGTTCTCTAGCCAGTCCACTTGTTTTGCCACAGTTTGATTGATTAAACAAAAGATAATAAAAAATCAATTTTGAATTCGAATAACTAGATAGCGCGTCTAACCATTTGTGAGAGAACTGCAACCTGGGGTGAACCCTGGGGCGTGGTCCTTACAATCCTATATCATTTGGAGAAACGTTCTTTCCCTTGTGGAGGACATTGAAATTAGCTTGGTATAGATTTGCTTTGTTTATTATATTGGCTTAGTATGCGTGACCAGGTTGTTTGCAAAATGAAAACTCTTGATTTTCTTTTGACCAATTGCTTTCCTCCTTTCAAGTATACTTTTATTGGACATGATTTTGTTTTAATCTTATTTTGATGGGCATAAGACGTCATTTCTATGCCTTAACTCCTCATTGGTCTGAACAAATGTTATTCTCAAACTTCCTCCACTGGAAATTCTGTGCTTTACCCCTATTTCTAGCACATTAGGATGACAACGAGAAGGTAGATAAGATGACAAGATCTTGTAACAATCCTTATAAATGAACATTCATTATCTGTAACAAGAAAATACGCCCCAAAAATTCAAGATTCTCACCATTGCACAGTGTAATGTTTTCGTCCCATATGACCTTGTGCATTTTACTATCTACTCTATAGTGCCTTAAGGTGAACTTATTTCCTTCAACATGAACAAATGAATATTGGTTTGTACTCTTAAATTGTTCTTGAAACTTTTTGAAAGCAAACGGAGTGTGGATTTATAAAGCTTGTTCTTCCAGCGATGACCTTGTTTTGAAAGATGTAGGCCTAATCATGGATATCATGTTACTATGTCTATGCTTATACCCTATCTCTTTCAGTGCACTCATCTGGAATATTAATACATAAAAATCCAAAAACGCTATAGGTGCTTTATCTATAAAATTTACTTTCTTGAAAAAAGAATGTTTAATAATGTCAAGGATCTTAAAGACATAAACCTATTTTAAAAAGATCATCAAACTAGTGTGAGAAGAAATAAGTTCCTTGACGAATGCATTTATACTTTCCGACCATGGTTTAGTTGCCTTCCATTTGAAAAAATAATCATGGAGATATGCCATTGCTTATAATTGCCTAATTTGTTAGAAACCTTCAGCATGCTTACTATTTTGCAAATCATGTTTCTCAACAGTTAAAGACCAATTATACTCAAATTTTTCCAGAGAGCCCAACTTACATAACACATTAAAGTAACACCTTTTCTAATACTCGTTGCAAAGAAGAGCCATAAAACAACCACTAAACTTCGAAGTGATATGTCATGTGTAAAAGCTATGTTTTGTGGCAAGCATTCTCCTGGGAGTGCTTTAGACATCCGTAGATCTTGATTTGTTATAATTGTCTCATGAAGCCTTCTCAATGCCTAAACAAAAGTCTACATTGAATTGCAGTATATCACTAAACTAACAAACTAACAAAAATTTCAAAGTTGGAAAGTAAACAGAACATGTGTATATGCATTTTGTGTACAGAGGAAGATTGACGAATGAAGGATTTTTGCAATGATGCTTGGGGAAAAGTTCCTTAGTCCTAATGCTCATACTTCTCACTAGCTATTTAGTTTGTACTATCATATGAATGAGACTCTTGTACATAGAAAAGGAAGATTGGAGGATGAAGGTTTTTTTTTTTTTGGTGGTGTTCATGCGAAGGTTCTCTAACTCTAATGTTTAGATCTTGAGGAGGTTCTCTTCAACAATTTTCTTTATTTTATTTTGTGTATGTACAAGTTGTCCATCCCCCTTAATTGATGCGTTGGTACTTGGTTATAATAAGTTATTATTTAATCATGTTTAATTTTTCTAATCTTATATTAATCATATGATTATGAATATTTATCAGAGCAGTGTGCTGCACAAATTTATGGTACGATGAAAGAAATGTTTAAATCAAGCAATTTATGCAATAGCAACTTTTTAAAAAAAATTTAATTGCAAATAATTATGTAAAGATACTTATCTAATGCACCTGAATAACTCCAGAAATGAACATACCTAATTTAATTTCTTATTGATTATGGAAGTAAATTATATTAAAATAAAATAATAAAAATAATCCAATTAATGATAGCCAAATGCATGGTAAAGAAATGCACCATATGGCAATTTAGATAAAGTGATAAGATCAAATTTAATTTGATGTGACAAAAATGAATTGAAAAAAAAAGAGAAAAGAAGGAAAATATGTTGATTATACATTAGCCATTTGTATGGTTATAAATTTAAACATGTGGATAAAAGTTTCAGATAAATTTGATTTAAATTTAGTAAGACAAAAAATAAAAGCTACAAAAAAAAAAAGAAAGAAAAGGAAGAAGATGGGGTGCATGTCTAATGAAGGGAAAGGAGAAGTGTTTTTAGCTATGTTCAAACACGAGTTTGGGGAATTAACTCATCTCATCTCCTCCATCACTTATTCTTCACACCTTTCCCTCTGAAGTCTCCTACCACTGGGACCAAGCCCCAAACGCCACATCACCACCATACCGTCATCTTCTCGCGCCGCCACAGACCACCCTTTCTCCTCTTCTTATCTCTTCCTCACAAGGTATCAAGTTTACACCATTTCCATCAAGACTTAAATTTAATTTAAATATCAAGTGCAATTAAATTCTATATTTGAAATTGATTCATGTAAATATAGCACGCTCTATTGAGGAATTAAGCTTGTAGATTGGTTAATTTGAGAGTAAAGTATATGGTAGAGAGTTTAC
>JAKOGI010000532.1:190000-195000 GCA_029747015.1 Carnegiea gigantea | reverse complement strand
TGCATGAACCAAGAAAGTTACCATATGCATATAATACCCGAAATACTTTCTAGAGGGGATTCAAAGATTTAGCAACAAAGGGACCTAAGCCCACAATTCACTAGGCCTTATGACATCATTGAGAAATTAACCCTCTTGGTTGGCGATTGGCACTATAATGAATGAACCTTTAGAAGTTAAGGTTGAAAGGTTAACCTATGAAGAACAACCCATCCTAATCGTCGTTTGAAAATATTGACCAATCGTGCAACAAAGCTACACTGTAAACGAAGGTCATATGGACCTAGCATAAGGACTTTCAAGGTCACATAAGAGATGGAGGATGACATGAAAAATTGTTGCTCACATCTTTTCCAAAGAAATGCTCAGCATTAGGGGTGTGCAAAACCGATTTACTGGAGTTTCGATTAACCGAAAATTGGTTAACCAGTTTTTCAATTCAAGAAAATTCTGAACCGTAACTGATCCAAAAATTTTTGTTAACCGAAAATTTCGGTTCATCTAGAACCCAAACCCTAACCGAATTGAAAAAGTCAGCTAATCAGTTTTTTGCATTGGCTAACTGGTTTTTCGGTTCGATTATTGGTTAACAGTTTAGCGATAATATAAAAAGTGTACATTTTAATTTTAATTTTTTTATGTTTAAATATTTTTTAAAAAATTAAATTTCATTTACCATTCATAAATGATTAAAAAAGTGTACTTTCTTATCCAAAATTTTCCTTTTTTATGTTATATATATATTTTTAGAAAAGATAATTTCAATTTGGTCAATCAAATTTTCAAACTGGCTGAACTGTAACCGAATGTACAATCAAAAATTTTTTTCGGTTTAGTTAATCGAACCAATCTATTTAGAAAATTTGTTCGGTTAATCATTTTTGGTTTGATTTTTCAATTTTTTGGTTTCAGTTTTTTTTACACACCCCTGTTCAGCATAGTTTTGAGGACGAAACTTTTTCAGTGGAGGAGGATGTAATACCCCATCATTTAATCATATTTAGTTTTTTTTTAATCTTGTATTAGTCATATGATTATGAACATTTATCAGAGCAGTGGGCTGCACAAAATTTAAGGTACGACAAAATAAATGTTCAAACCAAGCAATTTATGTGATTGCGATTTTTTAAAAACAAAATTTAATTGCAAATAATTATGTATAGATATTTATCTATGTACAAGAATGCATATGCACCTGATAACACTAGCAATGAATAGAGCTGATTTAATTTCTTAATGATTAAGGAAGTAAATTACATAATAAAAAATAAAATAAAAAAATAAAAATAATCCAAATTAACAATAGCCAAATGCATGGTCAATAAATGCACCAACAACAACCTCCCAATGTGGATCTCGCTTTCGCACGGTTTGGAGAGATCTGAATGTAAGTAGTCTTACCTTAGCGGATATCACTGCCCACAGAGAAGTCGATTCTAGTAGATCCACAAAAAGGTTTTAAAAAATATTTTATAGTTGAAAATCCTTTGGTAAGATAATAGATAGCTAAGGTAGGTAATAAAATAGAATGTGATGCATCGCAAAAGTCAATGACCCCATGGCAATTTAGATAAAGAGACAAGATCAAATTTAATTTGATGTGACATAAATGAATTGAAAAACAAAGAGAAAAGAAGGAAAATATGTGGATTAAACATTAGCCATTTGTATTGTTATAAATTTAAGCATGTTGATAAAAGTTCGGATAAGTTTGAATTAAATTTAATAAGACAAGAAATAAAAGCTACAAAAAAAAAAAGGAAGAGGGGGTGCACATCTAATGAAGGGAAAGGAGGAGTTGTTTTTAGCTATGTTAAAAAAGGGGCTTGGGGAATTAACTCATCTCATCTTCTCCATTATTTACTCTTCTCACCTCCCCCTCTGAAGTCTGCCACCACTAGGACCAAGCACTGGATGCCACCTCGTCGCCGTGCCGCCTTCTTCTAGCGCCAACATATACCATCCTGTTTCCTCTTCTCATCTCTTCCTCTCAACGTAACAAGTATACAACCTTTTCCATCAAGACTTAAATTTAATTTAAATATCAAATGCAATTAAATTCTATATTTGAAATTGATTCATGTAACTAAAGCATGCTCTGTTGAGGAACTAAGCTTGTATGTGGGTTAATTTGAAGTAAAGTATGTGCTAGATAGTTTACACCTATTGTGAAAGTGAATTTATTAGGAGGCCTTTCGTTACAAAAAATATGTGAACCAATTGAGTGAAGATTGAACAATTGAGATATTAGCATTTAATTTTGTGGAATCTTAATTGATGGAGCAAATAAATGATTCACTATTTACAATTGCATTTTATAACAATGTTCAAAATGATAGTACAAATCATGTTGGCTTAATTTGGGATGCATACAAATACATGGAATGAGCAAATTATGCCTGAGGGCATTGGGGTGAAGAATTGACTTCTTTTTAAGTTTGGTTATAACTAGGCCAAGTAAAAAGGTCTCATTAATTGAGTAAGTTAGGTGTGTAAGACGATGATATTTAGTGGAGAATTTTAATGTTTAAATGAGATTCTTATGTTGTTAAACAAGATAGTTAACTCAAATGAATAAGTGGTTCAAGTGTGAAGAAAGAGGTCTAACTATCTATCTTGACGTTTGAGGGGTATTTGAGGGTGTTAAATGATTAAACCTAGTTAATTGATTGAGTTTCAACCCAATCAATGGCCAGTTTGTGGAATTAGTCCAAGGAGGCTAAAACATAATACATTTGTTCAAGGAGTATAATGGTTACTTAGTGTTTCATTGGCGAAAAGAATCCTCAAGTATGAGTTAATAGACATTATGTATTTAGTGTCATGTATTTTTGAATAAATGTGTTCATAAGGAAAAGTTGATGCATAAATATAAAATAAGGGATTTTAAGTATGAAAAAGGCAAAATAAGATCTTGATGGATCTAATTGAAGTTGTTGTATTAAATTAATTATATAGAGGTAAAAAGATTTATGAGGAACTGAAGAGAGTTAAGTGCAAGACAGTAAGCATGAGAATTGAGACACTAATGGTTTTACTAAATATGTGAGAGTCTAACCAATTTTTTGGATTATATAGGAGTTAATAGCATAATAAAGTGGCAAATAATGTGTGATATTATAGATTGGAGTTTGCTTGAGTTATTGAAATAGGTCCATGAAGAAGGGGAAGGTTTTTGGTCAAGCCGAACCTCACGAAGGAAACTTACCATTGTAACTTACTAGTGCCCCAAAGACTTATAATTAATAAGGTGCCTACTGTGCAAGAACGGAGCTTTAAAAGTAATTTTCATGAACAAAGAACCTATATCGAAGTTTCACAGGAAGGGGGTCCGCGGCTTAGAAGGAAATATTTTATTTCTCTAAGTTACTAGTACCATTTATTAAAGATTACTTTCAAAATTGAAGTGCCATAGATAATATTTTTGTCGTACACGTTATGATGATACTATCTATGATTAATTTGCTACATTGCATCAGTTAACATTTCTAGTTCAAATAGCACAATAGTCGCGTTTCAAAGTTTATATGTCATAATATGCTGTAAACAAGCTCATATCCCACAAAAGCAGGAGCCACGTTGGGAGTTGTTGTTGTTAGTACTCTATAAATAAGCGAATGAATCACAGGTCAAATGTTACATTGTTCTGCCAACAGGCAGAAGAATTAAATTTCATATGCTACATAGTTCAACCAACAGTTAGAAGAATCAAAGTTCATATGTTGCATAGCTTTTCCAAGAAGCAGAAACATCAACGTTCATACGTTAAAGTTCATATGTTACAGAGCTTTGCTAATAGGTAGAAAAACAAAAGTTCATATGTTATAAAGTTTTGCTAATCAGCAGGAAAATCAAAGTTCATATGTTAAAGAGTTCTGCTAATTGATAGAAAAACCAAAGTTCATATGTCAAAGTTCACATGTTATAGAACTCCACCAACAGATGGAGGAACCAAAGTTCATAACTTTGCCAGTAGGCAGAGTAATCAAAGTTCATATGTTACAGAACTCTGCAAATAGATGGAAGAATCAAAGTTTATAGCTTTATTAGTAGGTAGAGAAAATAATGTTTATGTGTTATAGAACTCCGCCAACAAATGGAGGAACCAAAGTTCATAGCTCTCAGCGGATAGAGAAACCAAAGTTTATATGGTACAGAACACCATCAATAGATGGAGAACCAAAGTTCATAGCTATACCAACAAGTAGAGAAATCAAAGCTCATGTACTACATCAGTTTACGAGTAAGAAGAGGGACTAAAGTTCATATGTTACATGACTTTGTCAGAAGGCAGAGAAGGCAAAGATCATGTGTCATAGAGATCTTTTAGTTGCAGGAAAAATTGCAACTCATGTCATATTTTATAAAATTCCACCTTTTGACAGAATGGCTAAAGCACAAAGGTCATGCAGGCCTATCGTAAGTTTACAAAATAACATTTTGTAGTTTACATGTTTTAATTTATGTTTTACAATTCAGTGCACACACAAACACACACACATACACACACACACACACACACACACACACACACACATATATATATATATATATATATATATATATATGCACACACACACACATAGGCACAGACATCTATATGTATTATTAGTATATATATATCTATATTATATGTTATATTATATATATAATCTATATAATACATACACACACACTCACATACATCATATATACATACATACATACGATATATTCTACCTGTATGTACTATTCTATATCTATATAATATATACAACACACACACCCACACACACACATATTATATATATATATATATATATATATATATATATATATATAATATATATATATATATATAATACATACATACATCATAATACATACATACATACATACATACAGACAAACCTCCATACATACCATACACACACACACACACACCATAGATTCTTATATATATATATATATTATATATCACACACGCACACACACATACATTCACACACACACACAAACAA